>JAXRKP010003267.1:17500-19469 GCA_037039925.1 Doris montereyensis | reverse complement strand
CTACTACCACTATTATTATTATTATTATTATTATTATTATTATTATTGTTATTATTATTATTATTATTATTATTATTATTATTATTATTATTATTATTATTGTTATTATTATTATTATTATTATTGTTATTATTATTATTATTATTATTATTATTATTATTATTATTATTATTATTATTGTTATTATTATTATTATTATTTATTGTTATTATTATTATTATTATCATTTTTTTTTCTTCTTCTTCTTCTTCTTTCACTGAGGTCACTGCATGTGATAGACGGGGCTCAATTTCCATGAAGCAAGCTCACATCTGCTTTTATTCCTTTATGGGTCTTTTCTTTTTCGCTTTTACAGATATCGATGAATGTGAAAACAAAACAATTTGCCCAGATCATGCCACATGCAATAACTCTGCAGGAAACTATTCATGTCATTGCAACACAGGTTATCACAAAAATGGAACAGTTTGTGACGGTAATAATCTGATGAGAATCATTTCACATCCTTCCTAAGGGACTTCTTAAAAGTGATGACAACTGGAGTGGTGGTGGTGGTGGTAGTAGTAGTAGTAGTAGTAGTAGTAGTAGTAGTAGTAGTACTACTACTACTACTGCTACTACTGCTACTACTGCTGCTACTACTACTACTACTGCTACTACTACTACTAATACACCTATCTACTACTGCTACTACTGCTACTGCTACTACTACTGCAACTACTACTACTACTACTACTACCACTACTACTATTACTATTACTACTACAACATACTACTACTACTACTACTACTACTACTACTACTACTACTGCTACTACTACTACTACTACCACTACTACTATTACTATTACTACTACAACAACAACTACTACTACTACTACTACTACTGTTATTACTACTACTACTACTACTGTACTACTACTACTACTACTACTACTACTACTACTACTACTACTACTACTACTACTACTACTACTTCTACTACTACTACTACTGCTGCTGCTGCTGCTGCTGCTCCTCCTCCTTCTCATCCTCCTCCTACTCCTACTACTTCTACTACTACTACTACTACTACTACTACTACTACTACTACTACTACTACTACTACTACTACTACTACTACTACTACTACTACTACTACTGCTACTACACTACTACCACTACTACCACCTACTACTATACATTACTACTACAACAACAACTACTACTACTACTACTTCTACTACTACTACTACTACTGTTATTACTACTACTACTACTACTACTACTACTACTACTACTACTACTACTACTACTACTACTACTACTACTACTACTACTACTACTGCCAACATCATTATCTTTTTCCCAGAACGAAGTTAAAGAAAATCCAGTCAATCTGTCAACATTTTAAACATTGGGTTTGATGTGCTTTTATTTCTCCCTTTTAGACATTGATGAGTGTCAGAAGAACGAGAAAATATGCCAAGATCACTCAACATGTAGCAACAATGATGGAAACTACACATGCGTCTGCAATGAAGGTTTTAAGACGAATGGAACACTTTGTGACGGTAACAATCTGAATGAGAATTAATTCACTTCCACTACTACTTGTACTAAACCACTACCACTACCACTACAACTACCAGGAACTCTATTACTACCACAGCCACTACGTTTACCACTTCCACTACCACTACCATTACCACTACCATCACCATCACCACCATCACCACCACCACTACCACTACGGCTACTGCTATTAATAGTAATACTACTGCTACTGCTGCTACTACTATTATTACTACTACTACTCTTACTACTACTACTACTACTGTTACTACTATTACTACTACTACTACTACTACTACTACTACTACTACTACTATTACTACTTCTACTACTACTACTACTACCACTACCACTACCACTACGACTACTATTGCTACCACTACCACTACCATTACCACTACCACTACCCTACCAC
>JAXRKP010003267.1:7500-12500 GCA_037039925.1 Doris montereyensis | reverse complement strand
TGTGAAGGTAACATTCGATAGCGATCAGATTAAGAAAGTTTTCACATCCCATCAAGGCTTTCTATGTTGGCCCATGACAAACGTTGGCAGAAATTATGGGAAGACTGAAATAGTTTGTGACTTTATTATTAGTGTAGCAGATGGTATGATTAGCAGCCAATGCAAAAGTTTTGAAACAATGTTCAGTTAAAGGAGTTTGCAAAGAAGATTTCATTTTTAGAGAGAGAGTATGCCATTTATTATTATTCGCTGAGACGCCCACCTCTGGTGGGATAGGTTCTAGATCTAGATTTAGTCCACATCATGATTCTGTTGACGCTCACGAAAGGCTTGATCTCGCCTATCTGATTGTTCCTTTTGTCTGATTGTCCTTGAGACTTCTTTTTTATTCTTTCTTCAGGGCATTTTCATGCTCAAGATTTAGATATAATAAAGTTCAAGTGCTTGGATTCTGCATTTAGTTTTTTTAATCAAGTTTGTCTTTAGCGATTTGTTTCCTGTTTGTAAATATGAAAATCATGAATTTTCTTTTGTTCATACATGCAGCTAATAAATGAAACTAATAAATTTTCAACCTTTCATGTAAATTTTCAAGATTTTCTGTTGGTGCATAAAAATCTGATTCAACATTACATGATCCAATTCTACGTCCATTATATATACTCAATTCCAAATTTTGATCATTGCCTGACAAAGGCATGGGTGAGGATGAACTTTTGCATTCGATGATATAATTTTGCTCCAACAGTTAGGGTGTCCTGCTTATAAGACAGTTTTAAACATAATTTCTTAAACATAAATGTGAACAATTTAACCATAAATGTGAACAATTTAACCATAAATGTGAACAATTTAACCATAAATGTGAACAATTTATCCATAAATGTGAACAATTTAACCATAAATGTGAACAATTTATCCATAAATGTGAACAATTTAACCATAGATGTGAACGATTTTACCATAAGCGTGAACAATTTATCTTCAACGGCTAATCGGAAGAAAAGAAGCCCGACTCAGCCACATTTATAAATTTGTGAGGGACTGCGAGACAACCATCACATGACCTCACTATTTCACAGCGCAGTCAAACAAGTACTCCACAGATACAAATTCAACCTGCCACATACAAGAACGAACACACATACAAAAACAGTTTCTTCCCGAGAACAATCACACAATGGCACAATCTCCCGAATGATGACATGCTGTCGTGTATGAGTGTTGAATCGTTCAAATGTGCTACATGCGCTAATTTCACATGACCAAGAATGTACTGATGACATTTTTACATTCATGGGCAACCAATGCCTGTTGCATCTTATACAGCAGATTTACATTCAGAAATTTCCTGTAAAAAAGACTTAGACTGTATTTTTAAAGAGATGTCCCTTGTTGGGGTATTAGTTTCTACACAAATCTCACTGTTACTCTTTATTAAACATATTTACCCAAGGAAAATTTGAGTCCCCTAAATAAAGATAATAACGCTGTCTAGTCATTTCATACTTGATGATGTATGTATGTAAGGGGGACTTGGTGGTCTAGAGGCAAGGTGTCGGGCTCTCAACCCAAAGATCATGTGTTCAAGCCCCGCTGATGGTTGATAAAAAGGAGGTACTGTGTGCAGATCACAACACTCTGTGCACGTTAAAAATCCCTTGCCTGTTCACAGGGCAATTGGGGCAAAATTAAAAATCTCTTGACTGTTCACAGGGCAATTGGGGCAAAATCCTGCTAAAATCCTTTTTCACAACCATCACATGACCTCACTATTTCACAGCGCAGTCAAACAAGTACTCCACAGATACAAATTCAACCTGCCACATACAAGAACGAACACACATACAAAAACAATGTAATTGTACAAATCCTTGTAAAAATCCTGCTAAAAGCTCAGAGGTCACCATATGGATACATCAAACCAAATAAAATAGTATGCATATAGAGATAGGAGTGAATGGCAGTGTAAGGATATCTTGTGGAAATTTCATGTGTCATCCCGTTTTAAAAATACCTTGCACTGATCACAATGTCATTGGAGCTGAGTGAGGTTTCTTTGAGCCTTGGGAGATTTCCCTTTGTCCTATTGGCTACCATTGCATCATATCAAAGTTGTGAATTAATTAAAAGCTTTTAAATGGTCTAAGAGTAATTTTAAATGGAAAAGTGATCAAGTTTATGAAAGTTTTGTGATTTTAAAGATACAAGGGAAGAAAAGTGTTTGTAGTATGCCATTAGTAGTTTTCAGGACATAAGGGAAGAAAAGTGTTTGTAGTATGCCATTAGTAGTTTTCAGGACATAAGGGAAGAAAAGTGTTTGTAGTATGCCATTAGTAGTTTTCAGAACATAAGGGAAGAAAAGTGTTTGTAGTATGCCATTAGTAGTTTTCAGGACATAAGGGAAGAAAAATGTTTGTAGTATGCCATTAGTAGTTTTCAGGACATAAGGGAAGAAAAGTGTTTGTAGTATGCCATTAGTAGTTTTCAGGACATAAGGGAAGAAAAGTGTTTGTAGTATGCCATTAGTAGTTTTCAGGACATAAGGGAAGAAAAGTGTTTGTAGTATGCCATTAGTAGTTTTCAGGACATAAGGGAAGAAAATCAGTTATCGCAGTATATCATTAGTGTTTCGAGGACGTAAAGGAAGAAAACTACTTGTAATATTTCATTTGTGATTTTCAGGAAATTCAGGAAGAAAACCGTTTGTAGTATGTCATTTGTGATTTTCAGGAAATTCAGGGAGAAAACCATTTGTAGTATGTCATTTCTAAGTTTTCGAAATAAAATTCCCTGACATTTTGTAAAGAACGCAGAAAAAGCTACATTTTTCAAATGTAAAAAAAAAGAGATATGAAAACAATCTGAGGTTAAATCCTGGTCGGAATTCAAATGTTTCAATATATTTTGCCTTACTTGTGAGTTAATAAAGAGAAATCAGGTTAATTGATAATGAGATATTCATAAGAAAAATAAAGGTTAATTGATAATGGGATATTCATGTTGCTGTTGCTCTCTGGATTTCAGACATTGACGTTATCTAAAAACAAATGTATCTAAAAACAAATGTATCTTAAAACAAATGTATCTAAATACAAATGTATCTAAAAACAAATGTATCTAAAATCAAATGTATCTAAAAACAAATGTATCTAAAAACAAATGTATCTAAAAACAAATGTATCTAAAAAAAAATGTATCTAAAAACAAATGTATCTAAAAACAAAACAAATGTATCTAAAAACAAATGTATCTAAAACAAAACAAATGTATCTAAAAACAAAGGTATCTAAAATCAAATGTATCTAAAAACAAATGCATCTAAAAACAAATGTATCTAAAATGAAATGTATCTGAAATCAAATGTATCTAAAATCAAATGAAAGAAATTTCTTTTAACAAGGGGACTCTGTAGTCCAGAGGCAAGGTGTCGACCTCTCAGCCAACGGTTGACAATTTTTCTGTACTTGTCTAGAGCAAAATTTACCCCCGTGGTCCAGGTAGGTGGATCAACATGATCTAGACGATAAAAAGGAGGTCCCGTGTGCAGAGCACAACACCCTGTGCACGTTAAAGATCCCTTGGTTGTTACAGGGCAGTCCGGGCAAAATAAAAAATCTTACCAAAGCCCCCGAGATCACCTCAGTTGCGGATGTGGATAAATCAAATCAAATCAAATCAAATCAAATCAAAATGTCTTTTAACTTGTGCAGTTTGTTATTATGATGTTATGTATATTTCCTACTGCTATCAGGTGTAATCCTTTTGAAATTGTGCATGTTCCCAATCTCGGGTGGGTGGGTGGGTGGGTGGCAGGTGTTACTGGTAGGTTCCACTTCCTTTCTTTCACTCTTTCATCTATCTTTTATTTTTATCTTGCTGTTTCCTAATGATTCACCATGCCTGAGATCACTGCATATGGGGGGGGGGGGCGGGGTAAATTTCAATCCATCAATAAAATAAACAAAACAAGCTTGGACCAGTATTTGAGAAGGTGCCTTATCATTTGGGGGTTTTTTTCCTCCAAAAACAAAATCACAATAAGTATTTCAAGATTTAAGAGTGTGCCTAAAATGCCCATTTTGTTTTTTGAGTGGTTGGTTGGCACTTCTTTAGGTCCTGGACCTTTCCCTTCCCTCGTTGACTTTTCTTTAATCTTTTGCTGTTTCCTCTCAATTCACACTGAGGTCACTGCATGTGATAGACGGGGCTCAATTTCCATGAAGCAAGCTCACATCTGCTTTTATTCCTTTATGGGTCTTTTCTTTTTCGCTTTTACAGATATCGATGAATGTGAAAACAAAACAATTTGCCCAGATCATGCGACATGCAATAACTCTGCAGGAAACTATTCATGTGATTGCAACACAGGTTATCACAAAAATGGAACAGTTTGTGACGGTAATAATCTGATGAGAATCATTTCACATCCTTCCTAAGGGACTTCTTAAAAGTGATGACAACTGGAGTGGTGGTGGTGGTAGTAGTAGTAGTAGTAGTAGTAGTAGTAGTAGTAGTAGTAGCAGTAGCAGTAGTAGTACTAATACATTGCTACTACTGCTACTACTGCTACTACTACTACTACTGCTACTACTACTACTTAATACACCTTTCTACTTTACTGTTAATGCTACTGCTACTACTACACTAATACTACTACCACTACTAATACATTATTACTACTACAACAACAACTACTACTATTGAGCTACTACTACTACTACTATTACTACTACAACAACTACCACTACTATTACTATTACTACTACAACAACAACTACTACTACTACTAATACTGTTACTACTAACATTACTACTACTACTAATACTAATAATATAACTACTACTTCATTACTACTACTACTACTACTGTTTTTCACTACTACCACTTCTTACTACTACTACTGCTGTTGCTGCTGCTGCTGCTCCTCCTTCTTAATCCTCCATTCCTTCCTACTACTTACTACTACTACTACTACTACCATTAATACTACTACTAC
>JAXRKP010003267.1:0-2500 GCA_037039925.1 Doris montereyensis | reverse complement strand
GGAGGTTTCCCTTTGTCCTATTGGCTACCATTGCATCATATCAAAGTTGTGAATTAATTAAAAGCTTTTAAATGGTTTAAGAGTAATTTTAAATGGAAAAGTGATCAAGTTTATGAAAGTTTTGTGATTTTAAAGATACAAGGGAAGAAAAGTGTTTGTAGTATGCCATTAGTAGTTTTCAGGACATAAGGGAAGAAAAGTGTTTGTAGTATGCCATTAGTAGTTTTCAGGACATAAGGGAAGAAAAGTGTTTGTAGTATGCCATTAGTAGTTTTCAGGACATAAGGGAAGAAAATCAGTTATTGCAGTATATCATTAGTGTTTCGAGGACGTAAAGGAAGAAAACTACTTGTAATATTTCATTTGTGATTTTCAGGAAATTCAGGAAGAAAACCGTTTGTAGTATGTCATTTGTGATTTTCAGGAAATTCAGGGAGAAAACCATTTGTAGTATGTCATTTCTAAGTTTTCGAAATAAAATTCCCTGACATTTTGTAAAGAACGCAGAAAAAGCTACATTTTTCAAATGTAAAAAAAAAGAGATATGAAAACAATCTGAGGTTAAATCCTGGTCGGAATTTAAATGTTTCAATATATTTTGCCTTACTTGTGAGTTAATAAAGAGAAATCAGGTTAATTGATAATGAGATATTCATAAGAAAAATAAAGGTTAATTGATAATGGGATATTCATGTTGCTGTTGCTCTCTGGATTTCAGACATTGACGAATGCTCAAAAGACATGTGTGACAAACATGCAGAATGTGAAAATGTTGTTGGCAACTTCTCCTGTACATGTTTTGAAGGTTACAAAGGAAATGGAGAAACCTGCGAAGGTGAAACGCTTTGTGTTGACTGCAAATCACTATTTTTTAATTATTTTTATAAATGATAATAGAATTCTATTCAACACAAATTAGTTTCAATGGAATCTTCATCCTAGAAGATGAACAAAACTTTTTGGGGGAAGGAGAGACGTCCATAGCCAACAAAACAAAACAAAACAAAAAGAGAACATTTATAACCAACGTAAAAGCATTGAGGTTGAGCATGATGATGGGAAGCGAAAGTGTGTGAACAACTATCTCTGATAGGATGAACCAAGATCGTTATCTAAAAACAGATGTATCTAAAAACAAATGTATCTTAAACAAATGTATCTAAAAACAAATGTATCTAAAAACAAATGTATCTAAAAACAAATGTATCTAAAAACAAATGTATCTAAAAACAAGTGTATCTAAAAACAAATGTATCTAAAAAGGAATGTATTTAAAAACAAAACAAATGTATCTAAAAACAAAGGTATCTAAAATCAAATGTACCTAACACAAATGTATCTAAATACAAATGTATCTAAAATCGAATGTATCTGAAATCAAATGTATCTAAAATCAAATGAAAGAAATTTCTTTTAACAAGGGGACTCTGTAGTCCAGAGGCAAGGTGTCGACCTCTCAGCCAACGGTTGACAATTTTTCTGTATTTGTCTAGAGCAAAATTTACCCCCGTGGTCCAGGTAGGTGGATCAACATGATCTAGACGATAAAAAGGAGGTCCCGTGTGCAGAGCACAACACCCTGTGCACGTTAAAGATCCCTTGGTTGTTACAGGGCAGTCCGGGCAAAATAAAAAATCTTACCAAAGCCCCCGAGATCACCTCAGTTGCGGATGTGGATAAATCAAATCAAATCAAATCAAATCAAATCAAAATGTCTTTTAACTTGTGCAGTTTGTTATTATGATGTTATGTATATTTCCTACTGCTATCAGGTGTAATCCTTTTGAAATTGTGCATGTTCCCAACCTCGGGTGGGTGGGTGGGTGGGTGGCAGGTGTTACTGGTAGGTTCCACTTCCTTTCTTTCACTCTTTCATCTATCTTTTATTTTTATCTTGCTGTTTCCTAATGATTCACCATGCCTGAGATCACTGCATATGGGGGGGGGGGCGGGGTAAATTTCAATCCATCAATAAAATAAACAAAACAAGCTTGGACCAGTATTTGAGAAGGTGCCTTATCATTTGGGGTTTTTTTTCCTCCAAAAACAAAATCACAATAAGTATTTCAAGATTTAAGAGTGTGCCTAAAATGCCCATTTTGTTTTTTGAGTGGTTGGTTGGCACTTCTTTAGGTCCTGGACCTTTCCCTTCCCTCGTTGACTTTTCTTTAATCTTTTGCTGTTTCCTCTCAATTCACACTGAGGTCACTGCATGTGATAGACGGGGCTCAATTTCCATGAAGCAAGCTCACATCTGCTTTTATTCCTTTATGGGTCTTTTCTTTTTCGCTTTTACAGATATCGATGAATGTGAAAACAAAACAATTTGCCCAGATCATGCGACATGCAATAACTCTGCAGGAAACTATTCATGTCATTGCAACACAGGTTATCACAAAAATGGAACAGTTTGTGACGGTAATAATCTGATGAGAATCATTTCACATCCTTCCTAAGGGACTTCTTAAAAGTGATGACAACTGGAGTGGTGGTGGTGGTG
>JAXRKP010003266.1:5000-19481 GCA_037039925.1 Doris montereyensis | reverse complement strand
CTATGTATTATAGTTTTGGAAAAATTGAAATTTTTGTACAATATTTTTGTATATTTTTGGTTGTTCTCATGTGCTATTTTCAAAAATTCATAAAATGAAAACTTACTAATTAAACAAAAATCTGACCTAATCGAATTTAAATATTGCATCAAATAAGGTGTGTGCCAAGTTTGAAATAAATTTGTTGAAAAATGAAAAAGCGTATCGGTATTGAACATGGTAAAATTTGGGAGCAAAATCCAAGATGGCCACCGTTTCCATGGCAACCGAAAGTGTCAGAAATAAACGACACATTTTAACTTAGTACAACATGTCCATTACATCTATACATAAGTTAAATTGATAGGAACAAACAGGAAAATTTTCACTCCAGGACGGGTTTTTTTTGGCTTTGAGTCTGTATTTACCTTTAAAATTACGTATTTACGGGTAAGCTGTATTTTGAAAAGAAAGAAATCCTAATTTAATGCTAAGTTACTGGCAGAGATCCAGAGCAATTGAGGTGAAAGTCTAGAGACACCATTCTGAGTTCACAAAAAGAATGTCACATTTCAGGAGCAAGGCAATGACTTTTCGTTATTTTCCTTTAAGTTAGATTATCAACGTTTTCTGGAATATTACGAGCTGTCGTGCAAGTTGCAATTGGTTTGCGTGGTCTGAGCTTATTTTTTGTATTTGAAAAGGTTGACAGCTAGGCTTTGTTTCTTCTTTTTTTCAAAATATTGTCATCAGTTTTCATGGGTGGTTGGTGAGTGTTGCTGTGCTACTTCTTTTCTGTCACGCTTCATTTTATCTTTCGTCATGCTATTGCCCCTTAATTCACCCTGAAACCACTTCATTTGGTAAACGGGATACATTTTAATGCATCAAAAAAAGTTGTGAGTTTTCATTTTTCAACCATGAGATCGCCACCACTGATGGTAGAAGTGCATAATGTCATGTCTAGTTGTAATGTATTTTGCTACGTCTCCCAATCCTACTATCATTCTTTTTTTTCCTCTTCTGATCAGTCTACAATACATTGTCCATACTTTCTCCACGCTTGAAGTGTCCAAGTATGTTCTTAGTGTCTAACTAAGCTTGTTGATTATAATCTCATTCCAACAGGATGAATGGAGGTGGCTTATATCAGGAGGAACTACGATACCAAAACAACTGCCTAATCCAGCCCCTGATTGGCTGTCCGCTCGATCTTGGAATGATGTATTGACATTACCAGTGCTACCTTCATTTGCCAATTTTGCTGTTGACTTTGTTAAACACATGAAGGCCTTTAAGGAGATATTTGACAGTACTGAACCTGAGAGGTCATAAGATTGTTTGCCATTGTTTTGTCCTTCTTGTGTTCTACTTCATACATGTAGTCTCTCTATTTGAAATACACAAATGTTCAGGCCTCCTATCACCTTCCTTTGTTTACTCTTCAAGCTACGATGACAATGAGATGAAAATATTTATGAATTTGAGGTTGAGGTTTGGTGTTTATGAAGGCTTTAGTTGCATAGAATATCGCAATTACTGAAATTGATGTTGGTACAGTGATTATTATATATTTATACTCAAATAAGACACTAATGCAATTATGTGCTCCAAAACATATTCCATATCCTGTAAATGTTTACAAATATATGGGTATTTCAAAAGTCAACTTATATTTTATATGAAATCCTAAACAAATAGGGGGGAGGGGGGGGGGGGGGGGGGGGGGGCTTCTGAAATGATTCTTTTTGATTTTTAGTGAGTTTTTTCCTTTAGTATATATATGCGTAACTGTCAAAATAAGAGTCATCCTATATCATTGAAACGTTTTTAGCATCCTTGGTTGCCCTGGAAACGGTCACTATCTTGGTTTGACCCAAATTTCAAACTCCTTATTTAGTTCTAAATAAAATCACCTCAAAATCTGTGCATTCAATATCTAAAAAATGATGTAAAAAAAAGATATTGGATAGTTTATTTTATGAATTCTTTAAAATAGCATTTATTGTGTATATGCGAAAATGGTATTTTTATTATAAAAACGTATATTTCTAAAGTTGAAGGGGTCATTTCAATAGTGTGCTTATGCCATTTTCGTGACAAATGAGACAGAGAAATAATCCTAGGGAATGAAAGGAAATCATGCTTCCTAAAAAGTGTGAAATTGATAGGATAGAAATACATCACATTTACAGCCATTTGAAATTTGGAATTTCTAACATTTTTGTCTAAAGGAAGTAATTGTGACTTACGCACACTATTGAAATGACCCCTTCAATTGTTTACAAGATAAAAAAGAAAGAGACTAGTGATGTCGTGGGTAAGGAGAAAGAGACTAGTGATGTCCTGGGTAAGAAGAAAGAGACTAGTGATGTCCTGGGTAAGAAGAAAGAGACTAGTGATGTCCTGGGTAAGAAGAAAGAGACTAGTAATGTCCTGGGTAAGAAGAAAGAGACTAGTGATGTCCTGGGTAAGAAGAAAGAGACTAGTAATGTCCTGGGTAAGAAGAAAGAGACTAGTGATGTCCTGGGTAAGAAGAAAGAGACTAGTGATGTCCTGGGTAAGAAGAAAGAGACTAGTGATGTCCTGGGTAAGAAGAAAGAGACTAGTGATGTCCTGGGTAAGAAGAAAGAGACTAGTGATGTAAAAGGAGATTCAAGCAATTCTCTGTTTTGCTTGTTTAGGTCAGTCCTATAAGTACTATAACAGTGTATCTATTTTCATCTATATTTAACCAGTCTACCCCTTCCTGGTCAATGGGCCACAAAGCTGGACAGTTTCCAAAGCATTTTGGTGTTGAAAACTTTGAGATCTGACAAGGTGACCAATGCCATGCAACTGTTTGTAGCTGAGAAACTGGGACAGAAATTCATTGAACCCCAAACCACTGATCTCAGCAAAGTGTTCAAAGACTCATCCGCCACATCTCCTTTGGTCTTTGTATTATCTCCAGGCACAGACCCAGCCAAAGCTTTGTACATTTTTGCCGATGAGATGAAATTTAGCAAGAAACTTTTTGCCATTTCCTTAGGACAGGGACAGGTCGGTTCCTCATTTCATTTTCATTGTATCTTCTTGAATTTTGTACCTTGTATCTTGTAGCTTGTACTTTGTACCCTGTAACCTGTAACCTGTAACTTGTACCATGTACCCAGTACTCTGTACCTTGTACTCTGTACCTTGTAACTTGTAACCTGTACCTTGTAACCTGTACTTTGTACCTTGTAACCTGTAACCTGTACCATACACCCAGTACCGTGTACCTTGTACTCAGTACTGTGTACCATGTAACCTGTACCTTGTAATCTGCACCCTGTTCCTTGTATCTTGTACCATGTACCCTGTAACCTGTAACATACACCCAGTACCCTGTACCGTGTACTCTGTACTGTGTACCATGTAACCTGTATCTTGTATCTTGGAACCTGTACTTTCCACCTTGAACCCTGTACTTAGCTCCCCTTCAATGTTTTCCTTATATTTCTATCAGTTTAAAACTGGGCCCAAGTTATCTCTTCTTTTTTCTCTTGATCTCACCATGCCGTATTCATGTTTGTATCATGCAATTGGTGGGCGCTGATGGTAGATCTTACTTCTCTCCTTTCTCCCATATGGTTAAAAGGTCAATTTATATGAAACAAAAATAATGCTTGTCTCTCTCTTTTTCTTTTTCCTACTCTCGGCCTGCCATTCAGTGTACCTTTGGGTCCATCTGAATCTGTTGTCAATTATTCTTGTTAGAAGGCCAGCCCATTTTCATTTCTGTTGTAGAATGCATGTGACATTTGTGATCTTCTGTACAATCTCTTATTTCTTAGGAAGAGGGGGGTGGAGCATGGAGGGGGGGGGGAGCAAGGGTGGATTTTGCCTTTGATTTCATGATGAGTATTTGAACATATCGTCGTGCCCGTGCACTTTTTGCGTATCTGATTTTACAACTTTACAGGAGAGTAAAAAAACTGAATTTCTTCTCTCAAAGTCAGTCAAATCTTTTCAAATTTTAATAACCAATTGACAATAATTGTCCACTTGTTTATAAAGCTAAAATAAATAAAAATGTACCAGCAAAGTTAGAATTCGAAGAAAACGAACTTAGGCATATTTTGCACAGCTGAAATTCACTTACACATTTTGGCAGATCACTATGTTTTCCATTCATACACACCAATACATACAAACAATAATAAACGGATTGCCACTTTCTACTAAGGTAAATGAGTTTCTGACATGTTGGCTGCAGAATTCATTAAGTCATTGGACGTGTAATATTATGAAATCATACTTATTACTCTTAGAACAATTGCATGCAATTCTATAACTATCAAAATACAAATAAAGACAAAGTTGGGGGGGGGGGGGGGGGCAGCTGAAGTAGAACGAGATAAAAAAAAGTGTTGCTAGTAGTAGTAGTAGTAGTAGTTGAAGTAGTATTAGTAGTAGTGGTAATGGTATTATGACAGCAGTCGTACAAAAAGTTAGCAAATGTACATAGTGCATGCAGAATATAACAGCAGCGTCATGTGGTAGCAGTAGTAGAAAAAATATTAAGGAGGTAGAAATGAGATAAAGAAGAAGTAGAGAGAAGAAGGAGAGAAGAGACAGCAGATAAAGAAGAAGAAGAATAATTGATGAAGAAAGAAGATGAAACCAGAAAGAAAGAATGACGGAGCAAGCATAGAAAAGAATTATTACTATTGTGATGATGTACAGGTGCTGTGATGGTCAGGTTTTGTTTTAAGAATTTGGACATATGGGTAGCATTGATTAGACAGTGGTTCATGAGACTGATGATGACTGCCCTGTTCTTTGGAGGTGCAGATCTTGAAGTTCTGTGTTGTCTCCATGATCCAATTTGTACTTGACAGTACCATCAGGTGACATTTTCATGTTCTGTTGTCTTCTTCTGTTGCTCTATTTTAGAATGCACAGAACCAAACAGACATTTGTGTGTGGCCTTTCTCAAGATATTCCATGTTGATTGTGATGATAAAATCTTGAGACCATTGGAAGAGCTGATGTCAATACACCGCTTCGACGGTGCACCACAACTGTGGACCAAATCAAGAGGATTCTTACGATACATCAGATTTGGCCATTGTTATGTAATCAATCAAATAACTTGTAAAATGTTGAAACAGAGTCCACCATTTGTTTTTGGCCATGCATAGCACAAAACGTCCTTAGTACACCCAGGACAGTGTAATTTTGTGAAGATTCAATTCACTTTTGGATTACAAGCAGCTTGCGTTAGCTGCTAGGACACATTGCATGGCCTACACATCAATGTTATAACTAATCAGTCTTCCATCTGGCTCAACTCTTTTTGTATGTCTTTTTCTTTTGCTTTTTGAGCCTGATCTTTTAATTCTTGGATGTCAATGCTTCTGTGTAAAGCTAACACATCACACTGGTCTTTTCGTGGTTGCCAGATGCCAATATTATTATCTTTTCAGTAGCCTCAGAAATGCAGTTGAAGAGAGGCTATCCACTGCTCCATTCAGAATAGCTGCAGTGTATATGCATGGCTCTGCAAGTTTGACAGTGCCCAGATATACGTTGTCGTGAGGTGCTGTGGCAGTAGTGGGAAGGACTTTTGGCAGCTTTTCAATGAATTTTGAGTTGCTCATCTTCCCATAAAGCTTCCTGACCCCAAGCCTTACTTTCATAGGGAATACAAAGTTGAGGAAAACCAGATCATTCGTACTCTTCCTCAACCAACTCAAAATTGTCCTGTCTGAAATTGTTAATGTATTTTGAAAACATTCTGGCGCAAAAACTCCGTATTCTGATTGCCTAACAGTAAAGGATAGTGAAAAGTCTTTGTTTTACAGCAGCTATTTAAATTTTTCTACATTAATTTGTTTGTTTTAATAAGAAAGGAAGCATACATCTTCCTTTGATTCCAATTGGTTTGGGTCCAGAAGGTGTTGGAAAGTACTTGCAACAATCTTTAGAATTTGTAGCACCGCCAACGCAGAATCGCATCTTTACCTCCCACATCTAGGCCTCATTCTCGAACTCCTTGTTCACCTCTGTCACAATGCCCTTCACCTTGTCACACTGTCAGTCCCTGGTATTCTTCACCAAGCATGCACCTCTTTTCAAAGAATTCGCTTTCCCTACTTCAGTTTTTGAATGGGGTATACTAGTATTGATTCTTCTGGCTTGGATTTTTCCAATTGATGGCCTGTTCAGATTCTTGTTGAAATGAGTCTGCTGGAGCAGTTGTATTGTAAAGTTACTGTATTGTTGAATCCTGACCAGAAAGAGGGTTGTCATTAGGTTTATCATCTTCTATTGATTGGGCAATAAAGGCTGTTTTGGCTGGAAAACTTTCATCACTCTCATCCTCTGATACAAGTTTGTAGTCAAGTTACATGTGCCTAAGATATTCTGAAGTTTGACGTTGTCAATGGGTGATGGTTCAGCGTAGATGGTTGACCCATTCTGTGGGTATTCCAAACTGTTGTTGGTGGTGGATGATGGTCTATGAAAAACCAGAGGGCAACTGGGCTGGAGGGGAAGAGGTTTTATCTAACCGATTGCTTGAAGGGTGTTCTTTACATTTGTTTTCTAGAGATCTCTGTCCTGTAGTTTGGTGATCTCGAACAACTGATTAGTTGTCTTTGGACGAGTGATACTACATGTATTGCTGTTGTTTTTATTTTCATTCAGAGCTTCCGGAGACACTTCCCAGAATGAGATAATCGATCCATGAGCTTGACTTTATGGACCTGTAAAATATAATAATATCATAATATCTTACTTTAAATGTGTTGGTCGTGATGATTATGAAAACGCACACGACATGTAACCACTATTTGTAGGCGATAATGATAGCAGCACACATCAATACGTGCACAGCAATTGTGAAAATGAGTCCTTTCAGAGTCAATAGTTCATCTCCCGATAGAACTAAATGCTTATTACAGTTCTGGTATTTCACTGACACAACCTATAAACATTCCTGTTGCGAAGGGATTTGAACTCAGTCTCCACTCCCACGAGGTGGTCCAGCACCTTGCCAGTGCGTCATAGAGTCCCACAATGGTGATACAGTTTTTATGATGGTGACTGGAAATGTCATGGTGCTTATATCCATGGCCAAAAGAAATAGTGGTAACAAAAACTGAAAACATCGAAATAACGGAGACTTCAACCATGATGAATATAATGTTAATGATGATTCGGATGATGACCTAAGAAGATAAGTCATTATGGCAAAGTGTTAACTTATGAATGCTACTGCTTAAATGGAACATTAATTAGGTCTAGATCTTAGATCTAGATCTTAGGCCTTCTACTCAAAGGTAGTCAAGCATATTATTATTATTTATTGTTCACCCTAATTTTCATTACTATTAAAAACCATAATCAAGACCACTTACCTATTGGCAGTTGTGGTGATCGAAACAAACAGGATTATACTGTATCAATGGTAAGTCTTGCAAAAATGTCTTCGATGTAAAACAGAGGACTAAGTCACTTAGAATTTAGCAATGCAAAATAGGACGCCATGTCATGCCATATTATAGAATGCCACTCTGCGCAGTTTGGCACGTTAAAATCGGGTTATTTTTCTATGCACTTTAGCAAGACAGAACCCGTAAGACTTTTGCAGAGATCGCTTGGTGTTTAAGTATATACGCACTTGGATTCCTTCAGATAACGTGTTGAAACTGTCTTTTGTAGCAAAATAGACACACCATTGACGCGCCGATTCACTTTACATAAGGATGGGATGAAAAACCACTTATAGGGCAAATTTTTCATTTATTAAAAAAAAGTGGGACGGGCACGACGATATGCAAAGCCATGGGTAGAGAAAACTACTCTATTGTACTTGGTAAAATTTCAGATTCACAAATTTTCAATTAATGCAAAAGGCCTTTATCATGGACCAAGGACTACTTAAAAGTATGGACATATAATTTAGTCTTTTGATATATTAAAAGAAGGACAAGTAATGAATAGTTTTCATAATTTGTTTTTCGACTTCATATTGTATCTAAGGAGAGGGTAAGGTTGGATTTTTTTGCAGTTATTTTTGTGAGCATAATTTTGTACGATGAAGATTTTGGATGGATTTTTACCTCTTTCTAAATAAGATACATTTTATTGTTATTTGGAACATTTTCCTTTGTTCTGTGAGTTGTATGATCATCAGTTAAGAAAATCATCATGTCATTAGGCCCATAGAGCCAGATCTTTGTTTCTAGCATGAAGTGAACAGATCTGACAAGACGTTAGCCTGATGCAAATTTACTCCTAAGCTAGTATGTTTGGTAAATCCATTTACTCCTTCATTGAGTGAAATGCATGTGCAGTGTCTTTCAGAGGAACACAATGTTGACCTAGCTCTTTCAGGATCTGAACCTGAGACATTATTATGCCAGCTGGCAGTTCTAATATCTTTGTCACATTCACCATATTGTGCTATTTCTAGCAGTCCCAATATCTTTGTTCACATTCAGCACATTGTGTTAGTTTGGCAGTCCTATCTTTGTTCACATTCAGCAATAGTTAGTTTCTGGCAGTCTCAATATCTTGTTCACATTCACCATATTGTGTTAGTTGGCAGTCTCAATATCTTTGTCTCACATTCAATCATATTGTTATTTGGCAGTCTCATCTTTGTACCATATTCAGTACATTAAAGTATTTACAGTCCTATGACTTTTGTTCACATTCACCAGCTAAAGTTAGTTTCAGCAGTCCTAATATTTTTTATCACATTCACCATATTGTGTTAGTTTGGCAGTCCCAATATCTTTGTTCACATTCACCATATTGTGTTAGTTTGCAGTCCCAATATCTTTATCTGCCATTCAGCACATTGAAAAGTTAGTTTCTGTCCCAATATCTTTATTCACATTCACCATATTGTGTTTGGCAGTCTCAATATCTTTGTTCACATTCACCATATTGTGTTAGTTTGGCAGTCCCAATATCTTTGTTCACATTCACCATATTGTGTTAGTTTGGCAGTCCCAATATCTTTATTCACATTCAGCATATTGTGTTTGGCAGTCTCAATATCTTTGTTCACATTCAGCATATTGTGTTAGTTTGGCAGTCCCAATATATTTATTCACTTTCAACATATTGTGTTAGTTTGGCAGTCCCAATATCTTTATTCACTTTCAACATATTGTGTTAGTTTCGTAGTCCCAATATCTTTATTCACATATAGCATATTGTGCTAGTTGGCAGTCCCAATATCGTTGTTCACTTTCAGCATATTGTGCTAGTTTGCCAATGCTTTCCAGTCCTGACTCTATTTTGGCCACATTTAAATACACCCTAGCTTCCCATTTGCTGTAGGATGGACTGGAAGGCCATTTGGTCCTATGATGGGAGGGACCATAAATGTGCTAAGGAAAATGGTGAATATTTTATTTTGTCTGTCGCATGGGCTCATGTCTATTCCAAACAAAACAGCTGCTAGTAATGATATTGAGAAGGTGCAGATGACCTTTTTTATTGTACAAGTGTTTCAAATAATGATTTTGTTAAAACAAATATATATGGAGAAGGAAAAGTCTAAACTAATTGGCTGAAAAGAAAGAACATAAATGGTAAAAAGAGGTGAGGTAGGAGGGGAGAAGCAGACAGTACAAGACCAACAAATACACTCAAACCATACTCAATATAACTGAAACTACTCATATCTGAGACTTACAGTGTCGCAATCCCATGACATGAGTAACCTTGAGTGATATAAAAAAGTCAAACCGTTTTTGTTTCTTTTAATGAGAAGTCTATGTGATTTTTACATGACATGAAGATAGAACTCAACTTTACATACATAATGCACATTCTGATCACAAGTACCAGTGCTGTTGAATAGAAGGAGTATTCATAATTTGCTTTGTATGTGTGTGACTCTCTCTCTCTCCCTCTCTTACAGGGCACCCATAGCTGAATCATTGATGAAGAGCACAGAATGGTGGATGGGTGTTCTCCAGAATTGCCATTTGGCCCTGCTGATGCCCTCCTTTGAGAGACTGGTGGAGCAGATTAATCCTGAAAATGTGGGCATTATGAAATGATTTATATATATAGATCAGAGTGTGTCAAACTCAAATAAAGCAAAAGACAAGATAAGATAAGATATCCTTTATTGATCCTAAACAGGAAAAATGCATTGTGTTTGTTGCCATAATGCTCACAATAAATAAACACAACAGAAGAATTAATAATATAATATAATTTATACTCTTCCCACCACCATGGGCCTCTCACTCGTAATGTTAAAGACGACATAATACACGAAGCCCATGATATATGGGATCTGATATTTGTTCTTAAATGATCAAATGCATGCTTCTTTCTGTGTCCTTATAAAATATCGGAGGCCTTAGGGAGGGGGGGGGGGGGGGGCACCTAAACTGGCGAGTTTTGGACCAAAAAGGTTGATCTTGTAAAATAAAATATACATCATAGAGACATTTTTCTGCCATAAACTTGTACCCGAATATGCAAAGAACAGAAAATCAACCTTTTGGTCCAAAACTCTCACCAGTCCAGATGGCGGTGGCCCCCCCTTAAAGCAATAGAAATATTTCGTTTTTCTTTCCCAAAAGCATAAAGCATAGGGTTTGATTATTTATAACATTTTTTTACTTCTTCTTGAAAAGATACGTCAGGCGGACGTACATGTTTAGACAGTTTCACTGATGATATAGCAAAAAAGCTTAGGAATCCCATTTCATTATACTTGCTGACAGAGGCCAATATGTTCGGTGGTGGCACTAGAAGCCTTTGAGAGCTACATGCTGCCCACAGGCCTCCAGTTTGACACATATGCAAGAGATCGATACTGATGAAATAAAAAATTAGATGCAAAAAAATTTGAGAAAAAGTGAACCTCTCTATTTGGGAACCAGGGGAATCGGAAAACCCAGCTAATTGGGAAAGAAATCCTATGGAACAGAATTTTTTCTATATATTTTACCTCTCTAAATAGGAAAGGTCCCCAGCTTTTCACTGACTTGTGTTGATTATCATCACCATTTCCCCCACAATTACTTATTCCAACACTCACTTGTTATCCAAATTTGGTTTCCATGTTAGCAAACATAAATGATTACTGATACACCTGTATAATATGTACACAATGCTACACATGTTATTATGATTACAATCAATATGTCGTCCACCTTAATAATGCTGCAAATGTCAGTCTCACAACGTCACCTCATAAGCCAAATACACCAGACATCCATTATGAAGGTGTAAAATCAGGCAATTTTCGATCATTCTGCAAGCAGACCTTAACGTTTTAAAATCTTAAAATCTCAGAAAGTATTCGTGCCAGAGTGTTGAAATTTGGTACACAGCTAACTAGTATACAGTTTTCACTGGTTTATTTTGATTTTCATATCTTTTATTTTTAAAATCAAAATATTACAAAATTATCAATAGTGACACGCTGAGATAAATTAAATATGTCTTACTCCTTATTTAAGGGTTTAGAAAGCAGACTTGTGCAATGTCAGTCTTTTATTGCCCGCTTAACATGTCAATCACAAGGATGGACACACGAGAGATTTAATAATCCACCATGCATTCTTGATTACAATGTCTTATCATCTATCGCCCAACGAAGCTTGACTGTGAGGACATCACTCATCAACACCAGCTTTGTTTTGATGAACTGATCCTGTGGCTACTTGTTCGTTTATTTCTGTATCTTACCACTCATGGAAGGGCCTCTGTACCTCTAACTAGTCTAACTGTTGAGGAAAAAGACAAATCACTAGGTCCCGGGACATTGGGAAACCCATTTAATGGGGACAATTTTTACAATCCACCGAGATTTATGTCTTTTGAGTTCTCTACTCTTGGTCTGAGGAGCAGAAAATGAAATGCAACCACAAACTAAGAGAATATGAAATAAATATTTATTAATTACCCTAATTATCAATTCGACGTTTAAAAATTGTTCTGTACAATGCAAAAAAAAGGTGACATCGGTGGCCGAGTTGTGAGGCTGCGGACTGGGGATCTATGTAGATTCATGTCTGAATCCTAGCAAAACTAGAACGATGTTGTATTCCTGGGAAAGACACTAAACACGCGTTTTTCTCCACTTCAAATCCAGGTGCAAATGGGTACAACCACCAGCTTGCAATGAACTGCATCAGTGCCCATTCTGTCCAGGAGGTGATTAATATAACTGTTTTATTTCATGCTATTGAAAATAGGATGGGCTCTGGCTCTATGTCTCCTGCTTTATTTTACATTACAATGCAAAGGAAGAGGAAACAAGTCACAATGAGTCAGCCAATGCCAACTTAGTTACGTGTGGTTTGACATTCTAAAGACAAACAGAACATTTTTTTGTTCTATCCTCTGTTACGTTCATTTCTACACGAGTGTAAAGTCAATTTTCATAGGTTACCTTGATTTGACGATGGAACAGGTTGTCATACAGTGACGATAAATTATCCTGATTGGTACCTGCATGCTCATATTTAATAGATATCACTTGAGAACAAGCAGTCATGCTATGCATGATTGGTTGTTGAATAACTCCAACTGTCATTGTAATCTATAATACGATTTTGTTGGCTATAGTTGAAATCTAAACTCTGGCTTTGCTGTTATCACATCTCAAACTAGCAAAAGAAGTAAAGATCTTTCATGGTCCATAGAGCTAGAGCTCATCCCAGTTTCTATAGTGTGCCATTTGGACAAGGACACTGGTCTGTTCATAATTGATGCCCCAGCTGATGCATCTGGGTCAAATGGGAAATATGTGTTACGCGTCTGCCCTGGAAGCAGCAAATAGACAAAGATGTTGTACTGCTAAGATTGAACCCATGGCTCACCTACTAGTACCAATGAAAGTGGGACTTAAATATTGACTCTTTTTAACTCTCCAAGTCTGTGACACAAACTTGTTGTTGTCGCTTTGTTTTAATTAATTGAAAGCTGCATTTGAAGGAAAGGCTACAGATTTGGACGTCATCCCTTCTTGCTAAAGGCCTACCAGTATTGTAGAAATATAAGGTTTTAGTTTCAGGAAACAATTATATAGGGAATTAGATTAAATCCTTTGCGGTATCTTTACTCATATATATTACAGGCCCAAAGTACCATTTAGTGTACCAACCTCTCCCAACGTTGGTTTCAATGCTGTGATCGTATTTTCAGGTGCATAAAGACTTTCGACTTTACGATGACAAGCATGCCTAGTGCCAACTTTCCTGTCTACATCCTGCAAAACAGCTCAAAGATGACGGTGGAGCCACCAAAGAAAGATCAGTTTCACCTGCTCCGTCCTACATTGGTTTCACTGATAGCTTCAAACATTGCACTGGCAAGAGAATTAAAGGATATAATCTTTTGTAAAAAAAGGTTTGTGGGTCTAAATATCAAAATTGAGTTTATGACATTTCTTTCTGGTTTCACTTCTTAGCTTTACTTATATGCCATCCCCAGGTCTGAATTCCTGTCTTTCTGTGAAAAAATCATCTTTGAAGAACAACAACTGTCATTAGGTTTCTGAAGAATTATCAAATTGCCTTATTTTTGACCCCACAAACAAACCCTTGTATATAATAGGAATTGTCTATATTAATTTCCCACCTTTGCCGTATGACCTGTGCTTTCATGCTGGAGACTAGACAGTCAGTGACCATAGTATTATTTAGCTAATATTATTGTACAGCACTAAGCCCACACTTCCATATAAGGGCAAATTGATTACGCTCAAATGCCACAAACATCTGGGGGAACAGTCGCGAAATCTCCCCTCTCTCTCACCAGGCTGGCCCATTCAATCAATGAACACAGCTCTTTGATAATCCGTGTGTTGGTTCGTGTCATCTCCTAATTGGTTCATTGTGAATAAGCTACAGAATATATTCATTCTATTTCTTTGATTACAGAATTATTATCATTTTTTGCATCTTATTTGATGTCACGATATTATCATTTGATGCATGTTGTTTGATATCACAGCCGAAAGTTGTGTTTTTGTGTGCTTTTAGTGTTGTGAAATTTCAATTGTTTTTCTAGAAATGTTACTTTTTAGACTATTTTTTAGCTGTTTGGCCTTATTTGTACATATTTTGTCATGAAATTTTGCATGTAGATAATAGCCATTTTACTGTACAAACAAACTTTTTAAAAAAAACATTTTCCCGAAAATGAATACTTTGTGCAAAAATAAGTTTTTAATCATAATTATTTTGAATGTTTTATATGGCAAACTAAGAAACAATCATCAAAACATAAATATAAAGTCCGAATTTTGTTTTGAAAGTTTAGTCATTACCTTGAACAACTTGCATGGAAGTTTGGAGCGATTTGGTCATAAATTTTTCTAAATAGCTATATAAAATAATGTGTAAACAAAAACTAACAATTTAAGATGGCAGCTGTTTCTATGGCAACCAAGTAAACAACACCATATAACTTCATGTTTCAATACACTGATGACATATGTGCATAATTTAACCCCCAAAAATCAAAAGTAAAAAAGAATAGTTT
>JAXRKP010003265.1:10000-19498 GCA_037039925.1 Doris montereyensis | reverse complement strand
TCTAAATGGAAATTGAACATATTATGATCCAGTTATTGATTTTAATTTAACAATTTTATAACTTCTGTAAACATTATTTCATTGAAAACTAATGCAGATTTCCCTAATTGCTTCTCTTCAACTCATGTTTTGTAATCACTTAATACATCATTATAATACGCATCAAATTGGTTTAAAGAAGGAAGGATTTTATATTTAGAAGGATAAAGCAATTCAATGTCATTAAATAACATTGGATGATTGAACCAAGACTTCACATTTAATAGTATCTTAAAGTTATTAAATAACATTGGATGATTGAACCAAGACTTCACATTTAATAGTATCTTAAAGTTATTAAATTATTGATATCTTAAAGTAATTAAAGATTTTTAAGCTGTGTTATATACTGTCTTCTTTTTGCTGTCAAAATACTTTTGAATGTTACTTCTAGACTTTCTCATTATTGTAACATTATATATGTTTTGTAAATCTTTTAATTAACACTTTCATTTATCTCTTTTTATTCATTTTCAATATGTCTCTTAGTTTTAATATGTTTTTGGTAAAGTTATTAAAAGATGATAATTCTTTATCACACGTTTCACAGTACACTTGATTTTTACTGATCATTTTGTTTGAATATATTTAAAGTTATAATTTAATATAATATCTAAAATAATGTGATTTCTTTCTATAAACTCTTGGTACGCTTGTTTATATTTTTCTTTATATTTTGATAATGTTGTCTTTTTACTTCTCTACAACAAACTTTACATTTCCCTCTGAGACAATTTTTTTCTTTATAGAAGGAATCAATCAATTTATAAAAAGTATAACATGTATTACAGAATTTTCCACTCGTTTTTATAATGAAATAATAATGATATAAATGTTGTATGTTGTGATAAATATTGGAATATTACCCTTAAAAATATTGTTATAAAAACATTTTCGTAGGTCAGAGGTTGGGTGAGATAGGTCAGAGGTTGGGTGATAGGTCAGAGGTTGGGTGAGAAACTAAAGCGGGTTGAATCGAGAATATCTTTATTATTATATTTTTTATGAAATGTGTGGAAAAATCCAATGACTACCATATCGGAAACCGAATCTCTAAATCGAAACCGAAGGTAGACATAACTCTATTACTGCTATTCTCTTATCATTAATTCTGTTTACATTCCAAACCATTTGAGTTGATTTATTTCTATCTTAGTCTGCATGCTATCTGCTATCGTTTGATCTCTGATTGTTGTGTTTCTGATTTTGTCTTCTTTTGGTTCCCCTGCTACTCTTCTCTACATATCCCCTACTGTCTAAGGTCCAAGTTTCACTGCCATAGAAGTAGGACAATTCACTGTTAAAAACGCCACTTCGGTTTTTGTTGACAATTCTTGTTTACAAATAAATGCGCGTCTTGCACAATCACTGGTATTCCCATATTATTTAATTTACCCAATTTGCATGATTGTAGTTAACCCAGATTTGCAACCTATACCTACGTTAGTAGGTCAGGTTAAAGTGCACGTCCCTGTTCCTGTTACAATTACATGACCCTTCAACCAATACCGTTATCTACAACATATTTTACATACTGTTATTTATGTAAGGAAGAACTTTTTAGTCCAATCGAACATTAAGAATTACAAGCCATCTTATTATTATTGTTATTCTCCTCCTCCATCTCCTTCTTCCTCTTCTCATTCTCCATCTCCTCCTCCTCCTTCCCTCCTCATTCTCCTCCCCTCTCCTCCTCCTTCATCTTCTTCATCTCCTTCATCTTCTTGTTTTTGTTCTTGATCTTGGTCTTGTTCTTGTTCTTCTTGTTCTTGTTCTTATTTCTTGTTCTTGTTCTTGTTCTTCTTCTTGTTCTTCTTGTTCTTTTTGTTCTTCTTGTTCTTCTCCTCCTTCTCCTCTTCCCCATTCTCTCCTCCAATTTCCTCCTCCTTCATCTTCTTCATCTCCTTCATCTTCTTGTTTTTGTTCTTGATCTTGGTCTTGTTCTTGCTCTTCTTGTTCTTGTTCTTGTTCTTGCTCTTGTTCTTGTTCTTCTTCGTTCTTCTGTTCTTTTTGTTCTTCTGTTCTTTCTTTGTCCTGTTTCTTGTTCTTCTTGCTCTTTGTTCTTGTTCTTCTTCTTCTTCTTCTTCTTCTTCTTCTTCTTCTTCTTCTTCTTCTCTTCTTCTTCTTCTTCTTCTTCTTCTTCTTCTTCTTCTTCTTCTTCTTCTTCTTCTTCTTCTTCTTCTTCTTCTTCTTCTTCTTCTTCTTCTTCTCTTCTTCTTCTTCTTCTTCTTCTTCTTCTTCTTCTTCTTCTTCTTCTTCTTCTTCTCTTCTCTTCTTCTTCTTCTTTTCTTCTTCTTCTTCTTCTTCTCTTCTTCTTCTTCTTCTTCTTCTTCTTCTTCTTCTTCTTCTCTTCTTCTTCTTCTTCTTCTTCTTCTTCTTCTTCTTCTTCTTCTTCTTCTTCTTCTTCTTCTTCTTCTTCTTCTTCTTCTTCTTCTTCTTCTTCTTCTTCTTCTTCTTCTTCTTCTTCTTTCTTCTTCTTCTTCTTCTTCTTCTTCTTCTTCTTCTTCTTCTTCTTCTTCTTCTTCTTCTCTTCTTCTTCTTCTCTTCTTCTTCTTCTTCTTCTTCTTCTTCTCTTCTTCTTCTTCTTCTTCTTCTTCTTTCTTCTTCTTCTTCTTCTTCTTCTTCTTCTTCTTCTTCTTCTCTTCTTCTTCTTCTTCTTCTTCTTCTTCTTCTTCTTCTTCTTCTTCTTCTTCTTCTTCTTCTTCTTCTTCTTCTTCTTCTTCTTCTTCTTCTTCTTCTTCTTCTTCTTCTTCTTCTTCTTCTTCTTCTTCTTCTTCTTCTTCTTCTTCTCTTCTTCTTCTTCTTCTTCTTCTTCTCTTCTTCTTCTTCTTCTTCTTCTTCTTCTTCTTCTTCTTCTTTCTTCTTCTTCTTCTTCTTCTTCTTCTTCTTCTTCTTCTTCTTCTTCTTCTTCTTCTTCTTCTTCTTCTTCTTCTTCTTCTTTCTTCTTCTCTTCTTCTTCTTCTTCTTCTTCTTCTTCTTCTTCTTTCTTCTTCTTCTTCTTCTTCTTCTTCTTCTTCTTCTTCTTCTTCTTCTTCTTCTTCTTCTTCTTCTTCTTCTTCTTCTTTCTTCTTCTTCTTCTTCTTCTTCTTCTCTCTTCTTCTCTCTTCTCTTCTTCTTCTTCTTCTTCTTCTTCTTCTTCTTCTTCTTCTTCTTTTCTTCTTCTTCTTCTTCTTCTTTTCTTCTTCTTCTTCCTTTTTCTTCTCTTCTTCTTCTTCTTCTTCTTCTTCTTCTTCTTCTTCTTCTTCTTCTTCTTCTTCTTCTTCTTCTTCTTCTTCTTCTTCTTCTTCTTCTTCTTCTTCTTCTTCTTCTTCTTCTTCTTCTTCTTCTTCTTCTTCTTCTTCTTCTTCTTCTTCTTCTTCTTCTTTCTTTTTTCTTCTTTCTGCATTCTTCATTCTTCTTCTTCTTCTCTTCTTCTTCTTCTTCTTCTTCTTCTTCTTCTTCTTCTTCTTCTTCTTCTTCTTCTCTTCTTCTTCTTCTTCTTCTTCTTCTTCTTCTTCTCTTCTTCTTCTTCTTCTTCTTCTTCTTCTTCTTCTTCTTCTTCTCTTCTTCTTCTTCTTCTTCTTCTTCTTCTTCTTCTTCTTCTTCTTCTTCTTCTTCTTCTTTCTTCTTCTTCTTCTTCTTCTTCTTCTTCTTCTTCTTCTTCTTCTTTCTTCTTTCTTTTTCTTCTTTTTCTTTTTTCTTCTTCTTCTTCTTCTTCTTTCTTCTTCTTCTTCTTCTTCTTCTTCTTCTTTTTTCTTCTTCTTCTTCTTCTTCTTCTTCTTCTTCTTCTTCTTCTTCTTCTTCTTCTTCTTCTTCTTCTTCTTCTTCTTCTTCTTCTTCTTCTTCTTCTTCTTCTTCTTCTTCTTCTTCTTCTTCTTCTTCTTCTTCTTTCTGTTGTTTTTCTTTTTGTCTCTTTCACAGACATTTTGCACCCTGAGATTAAAGCATGATGTATTATGGTAGACGGGGTAAATGTTAATGAAAGACAATTGTCTAAAGATAAAGAAAAGGGTAAAGATGGACTTATAGCCATATCCTGCACAAGTGCAGGCTCATCGACCGTACATCATTTATCCCTGCGGGCCATATCATTCAAAATCCTTCTCAACTCAGGGGGAGCAGAATACAGTACACAAACATGTTAGGCTTTTCGTACTAACACATTGACAAGATCATTATTTACCTATATAGCTGGATGCTCATTCACATCCGAATCAAGTGAAGAAAGTAGAGCAAAGTACCTTTTCTGTGCCAGTGTCGTCGTGATTACAAGCTACACTACGGTTGAGCTATTACACGATGTATTATCACCTGATTCACTACACGCTAAGAAACCTGAATAAACTCCAGGTCTATGGCTTTGAAAAGAAGGATGAGTATATCTACTTACTAGATCACGCCATGAATTTTCCTTGGAAAAAAAACCCACATCGCTACCTTTTCTTAGTTCATTCTCGTTTCAATTATATTTCCACAGTAGAGAGGAACCCTGCTTTACCTTTATATTACTAAACAATTGATTATCCAACAATGTTACTCACAAACTGGTCCCTATAATGGAGTGAGAACGATCATGCTTTTCTAGAGTGTCGATAAGTTTATCACTATCCAGGGTATCTCAATTAATGAAGCTGTGAGAAAATGTCTCATTTAATCGTATACCGGATAATCGGCATAGCGCCGTTTGCAAGGCACAAAATAGATCTACACCTGTCGATTGATAACCTAACACCCCTATCCACTAGCGGTCACAGCAAAAAGAGATCAGTAACCCCATCCCCTTCCAACAACAAAAACAAAACAAAACAAAAAAAACAAATAAAAACAAAACGAAACAAGTATACTTGAAAACAAAATCTGCGACAAAAAAAACAACAACAGAACAACAGCAACGACAACCAAAGAAAAAAACATTAAACCGTAAAACACACACAAAACAAACAAAAAACACACACAACATCTACAACCCCCTCATCCCCCCCCCCTTTCCCTGCAAAACAAGTCCCACACAAGGAAAGGAAAAGACATACCTACAAACACAAACACACACATTCATACACACACACACACACATACAAAACACGCCAAAAAACGAAAACAACATAGGACACGCACATCCTTCTCCCTGACACACAAAGAAAAAGAAAAAGAACTCAGACATCCTAAAGCGCACAGTTCAAAGCGTAGTATAAAGTATTGAGTTTAACCCTTGGAAGAAGAGAATTTACACAAATAATTATGCACAGTTCAAAGCGTAGTATAAAGTATTGAGTTTAACCCTTGGAAGAAGAGAATTTACACAAATAAGTATGCACAGTTCAAAGCGTAGTATAAAAGTATTGAGTTTAACCCTTGGAAGAAGAGAATTTACACAAATAATTATGCACAGTTCAAACGTAGTATAAAGTATTGAGTTTAACCATTGGAAGAAGAGAATTTACACAAATCATTATGCACAATTCAAACGTAGTATAAAGTATTGAGTTTAACCATTGGAAGAAGAGAATTGCACAAATCATTATCCACAATTCAAACGTAGTATAAAGTATTGAGTTTAACCCTTGGAAGAAGAGACTTTACACAAATTATTATGCACAGTTCAAACGTAGTATAAAGTATTGAGTTTAACCCTTGGAAGAAGAGAATTTACACAAATCATTATGCAGTTCAAACGCAGTATAAAGTATTGAGTTTAACTCCTCGAAAAAGAGAATTTGCACAAATCATTATGCACAGTTCAAACGTAGTATAAAGTATTGACTTTAACCCTTCGAAGAAGAATTTACACAAATCATTATAGTGGATTGTTATTCTTATTTCGTTACACTGTTTCAATTACTTTTTTCTTTTTTTCATGCCAACAAAACATGCTGAATTTGTTAATTTGTTAATGCAGTGCTGTTTATTTATAGCCCATGTGTGTACACGCAATTATGGGCAGAAATAGATGAAATCCATTTTCTTAAGTAAGTTTCCCACATTCATAAAATGAAAACTTTTTGATGTGATTTGCTCACATCCACGATTCTTAATGTTTGCCCCGAAATGCCCTGTACACAGCCAGCACAGAGTGTTGTCATCTGCACACGGGACCTCCTTTTTATCGTCCGTCTCCAATGGGACTCTGTGTGTCGATCAATTTACCAAGGCCGGAGAGGGGGGGGGGGAGGATTTTCTCGTAAAAATAGACAATTTTCAACCGTTGTTCGGGGCTTGGAACCCACGACCTTTAGTTGAGAGTAGGCCGATACCTTACCTCTGAACTACTGAGTCCTCCAAATGAAAAAATATTTAAACAAATGATAAGAAATTTGGCACAACATGCCTTCATCTAATGCTCTATGCGACGTATCCACTGCTATTACCAATGCACTTTGGTATAGCTTTCCGTAACTAAGCATCAATTGCAGTTACGAAAGTCACTTTGGTATAGTTTTCCGTAACTAAGCATCAATTGCAGTAACGAAAGTCACTTTGATTTTAGTTTTCCGCTCAATTGCAGTAACGAAAGTCACTTTGGTTTAGTTTCCGTAACCAATCATCAATTGCAGTAACGAAAGTCACTTTGGTTTAGTTTTCCGTAACCAAGCATCAATTGCGGTAACGAAAGTCACTTTGATATAGTTTGCCGTAACCAAGCATCAATTGCAGTAACGAAAGTCACTTTGGTATAGTTTGAGCAGAATCTTCTAAGTAATCAATTGCAACGAAAGTCACTTTGATATTTGTTGTAACCAAGCATCAATTGCAGTAACGAAAGTCACTTTGATATAGTTTTCCGTAACTAATCATCATCAGTAGTAACGAAAGTCACTTGGTGTTTTTCCTCGTAACAATCATCAATTGTAGTTACGAAAAGTCACTTCTTGCATAGTTCTTCCGTAACCACATCAATTGCAGTAACGGCAGCCACTTTGTATAGTTTTCCGTAACCAATCATCATCAATTGCAGTAACGAAAGTCACTTGGTATAGTTTTCCGTAACCAAGCATCAATTGAAGTAACGAAAGTCACTTTGCATAGTTTTCCGTAACCAAGCATCAATTGCAGTTACGAAAGTCACTTGGTATACTTCACAACCACATCAATTGCAGTAACGAGTTCACTTGATATAGTTTCTTCCAGAACCAAGACCAATTGCAGTAACGAAAGTCACTTTGTCCAGGTACCGATCGCCTCGTTTGTGGCTTCTGATTCAAACCTTGTTCTTCATCTTGGGGAAAGAGATGAAGTATTAAGGAGCCAGCCAGCTTTTGAATTAACATGCGGGTGTTCCCAGTGTTTCCTGTGTAACAGTCCAAAAGATTCTGTCACTATACCTGGCTTTGTGGACGGGAGCAGTAATGGAGGATCCCAACAGACCAGGTCCTTTTTTCCTTTTAAAATAGCCAGCTGGTCTCAACTTTCTTGTAAGGACCTTTTTATAAGTACTTGGCGTTACGTCACTAGTTGTATTAAATCTGGGTTTGTGTCGATTTGTACAAACAAACAAAAAGAAAGAAAAAATTCACAACAAGTGAATACCACTCTGCAACAAGAGAAGCCAATCAAAACCGTAACTCAACCGAACCAACAAGCAAATTATAAGTAGTGATCTTTTAATTTTGACCATCACTCTATCTGTTTATCTATCTGTGCTTTTTATTTGTCTTAACATTTTTTTTCAATGTCACTCTGTTAGTGTGCTAAATATCTGCCTGCCTGTCTGCTTTGTCTTTGTCTCTCAGTCTCTCTCTCTTTCTCTGTATTATATCTGTGCATCTGTGAGTTTGTGTGTCTTTTTTTTGCTCTGTGTTTCATTCTCTATACCTCCATCGTTTGTTTCCTCCTTTGTTGATCTGTACGTATGTCTCCTGTCTCTGTATCTCTTCACGTTTCCAGACTCGCTCTATCTCTTTTCGTTTCCCTCTCTCAGTCTCTGTTTGCCTGTCTATCTGTCTCTTTTCTCACTCGTTCTTACGCCCTATCTCGCTTTCCCGTTGTATTTCTCACGTGGACTCAGTAGTCAGAGGCAAGTTGTCGACCTCTCATCCAAAGGTAGTGGGTTCCACCCCCAACAGCGGTTTGAAACATCTTCTTGAATTTTTTTTCGAGCAAAATCTACCCCCTCCCCTTTTGTCCAGGTAGGTGAATCGACACCTAGATCCCATCGGAGACGAACATTAGAAAGGAGGTGCCGTGTGCAGATCCAAAACTCTGTGTCGACCCTTTGGCTGTTTACAGGGCAGTCCGCAACATTAAAAAAATCCTACCGAAGCACCCCAAGATCACCTTAGTTGTGAAGGGGTAATTCAAATCAGTCTTTCACCCTCGTCAAATAATAACTTGTGATCGTTGGTATTACTATTCTAGGAAGAATTTGATATGTTTCACTTCATTCTAGTAATCTAGTAAAGACACCAGAATCGTTTTACTCACCAAATAATATTAATGCTTATTACAAATGATTTATTCCAGATGATCGTAATATGGAATTATTCCACAACCACACGAACTTCACAATATCGTGGATTTAAAACAATCGTCACAGCGTTTCAATCAATTAGAGTCAGAGGTCAAAAGATTTCGTATTATCCGTATCACCATTATCTACACGATCACCAGAACTATCTTCATTAAACATGAGAACAAGGTCACTTCAAGAGGTTCCAAGTTCACACTGTCAATCGAAATCAAATAGATGATGTGTATGTGTGTGTGTATATGTGTTTGTGTGTATGTGTGTGTATGTGTGTATGTGTGTGTATGTGTATGTGTGTGTGTGTTTGTGTGTATGTGTGTGTATGTATGTTTGTGTATGTGTGTGTATGTGTGTGTATGTGTATGTGTGTATGTGTATGTGTGTGCGTGTGTACATAATGAGTACGTGCACAGTGTACACATTACAGTTGTCAATGTGACTATAACTGTTATTACTCTTAGACTTTGGTCTGCACTCTTATCTTACTTACGACTAGAGGAAGACATGCTGACCATGATGATGGTAGTCATTTATTACGTTATCGCCAATGTGATGGTAACTAACTGGGATTGTATTCCAACTCGCGTTTTGACCTGTAACCCCGCCTTGTTATCATTCTTATATGTTAAAAAAAAATCAAAAATCTTGTTGACTAGCACATTCCCCCTAACATTTAAACAACAACTTACAACTACCAAATAATTTTTTTTAAAAATACTACTATTAAAAAAAATAATTTAAAAAAAACGTTTTCCAGAATAAAAAAATTGGATTTGTTTGTTTTCATTTGAAATTCACAGAAGTCCACCATTGTGGTGATCTCATGGTGGATGAAGATGTTATTAGCAAAGAGCCAAGATAAATGAAAGAGAGAAAGGAAAAGAAATAGGACTTACCAGCAGGGTGGGCTAATTGACCACACAACTTAGACATGGTCACCTCTGGTTGTCAGCCCATGGTTTACAAAACATTACTTACTTACTTATTACTTACTTGCATACTTACTTGCATACTTACTT
>JAXRKP010003265.1:0-7500 GCA_037039925.1 Doris montereyensis | reverse complement strand
TTTGTTACTTACAGGTACCAGGAACGACTATCAATTTAACTTGTATGGTGTAATGGATATGGTGTACTGAGTTCAAATATGTCATTGTTATTTACCTGACACCTCCAGTTGCCAATAGAAACGGCAGCCATCTTGGATTTTTTCCCAAAATTTCACCAAGTTCAATATCGATAGGTTTCTACATTTTTTCGACAAATTTCTTTCAAACTTGGAACACACCTTATTTGATACAATATAAATTTTAGTTGTCGGATTTTGTTTTATTAGTAAGTTTTGTTTTTATGAATTTTTTTGCCAAAAAATACACAAAAATATTCTACAAAAAATTCAATTTTTCCAAAAATATAATACATATCGAAAAAAGCATTTTAACGTTTTTTTGTTTTCCCCACTCTTCATTCAAACCAAATTTCATGAAGATGCATTGAGAAATAAAAAAAAAAAAGATAGAAAATAATGAACAAAATTACGACATTTCTGTTATTTGAATATATTTTTCTCCCATAAACCTAAGAAAAGAATAGGATAATATTTTGAAACATCATAAAACTTTCAGAGGCTCTCAACTACTTATTGACTCTGTTTTAAGTGTACCAGCACCTTTTTACTCATTTAGAGATGGTGCCTTTTTGGTAATAGGTGCAATATGTCCCGTAGTTTTAGTTTTCGGATGATCTAAGGCAATATTCTTAATAGATCTAGATCTTAGAAGACATTTTTGAATAGCATTTTTTGTGATGATCAAAATGAGTACCAACTTGCCGTACTTTAGATAACACTTTTGGCTTTTATCGTATAATAGCTGTGTTGAAAGATAGGCCTGTATCGTTTCTAAAAACGAAGTGATTATTTGATAGTACTGCAAATACTATTTCCACGGCGTAATCGTTATTTGCAGTAGTGGATGCGCTCTTCCGACTTCCGACATGAAAATTAATATTTTCTCTCAATAAAATGGCGTTCGGCAAGGGAGACGTTTTCGAATCTCATTTCTTTTTTTTAATCATTTATATATCTAGAGCTAGATATAGATCAAGTATTTAATTGGATCACAGTGAAGGGTTGGAGTTGGGGCCACGCACTTGCAACACATGCTCATACTCATCATGACACCAATATTTGGACAGCAGAATAGAATACTACTGCAAATAACTTGCCAGGTTATTTGCAATACTACTACAAATAACTGTAGCCAAAAACGCTTCTAAAAAAATCGTATAAACTCGAAGAATCGATACTGAGCTTCTTTGGACAAATATCATTATGACGGGAAAGGGGAGTGCTCTATCCACTAGTATGATAGACTAGATTTGTCTATTTTAGCCAAAACTGGCAATCCCAGAAACCCCCACTCCCTTTAAAGCTCTCATGTGTTAGACAGATTTTTAAGAGATACGACATGCTATTCGCAGATACTGATGGTCTCATTATTGAGTGTTGTATTGCCTTACTAACTAAAGAATAAGCAATTTCATCGTCAAGAACAGTGGAAGATAATATATGTGACAATGCAACACTGACAACTGTTGAATTGGCAATACCATGACTTGTATAGATTATAATATGTATACCTTTTCAAGCTGATTTTCTCTTGTTTTGTAATTCTCAGATAATTATCAATCTGCCATGGTTTCGCCGCTGTTTCCTCCTGATGGATGTCATTTTCTGTTGTTTGCCCCTTATTTGTATGGTTGTGAATGTATTCATTCAAAACAAGTTGACTTTCATAGAGAGATAAATGAATATTTTTTTAACCTCAACTTTCTCTGTGCCAGGAGACACATAAGGCCTGAACATGACATGACCCCTCCAGCTGTCCTGGGCTGCTCTTCTTGCTCTTTCCAGAATGTTTGAAAACTTATTATATTAATTTCTACTACAAATACTTAAATGTCTGAAATAATGTTTTCACAATCATGGTGTGTTGATGAAATATGAGCATTAAAGAAAATGTAAAAAAAAAACAAATAAACAATAAAAAACAACAAGAACAAAAGATAGGGGAAAAAAAGGAGCCGAGGCAAATGTAAAAATCTCTCTTGGTTTTATTTGTCAATGAAAGGAAAAATGACACAGGAAGACACAAGAGGTCCAAAAAAAGGGAGATAATAGCCAGACCAGAACACATATTCTCCAAAATATTATTGTACATAATACAAGACGACAATTTTCTTTTGAATTGCATTAAATTGGCTAAAAGAATTGAAATCACAAACAAATACTGGCTGAAATATTCCAATATAGAAATATTAATAATATGGGAAAACAGAACAATGTTGACATCATTTAGAAAAAAGTCAAAAGTTTTCTTTAAAAAAAGTCGAAAATTTTATTGGTAAGGGCCTAATTTGATTATTTTTTTTTATTGTGACTTATTTGCCATTTTCCTTTTCATTCATTCTTCACATTTTATTTATTATATATGAGCTGTAGTAAAGTTTGCTTTTAACCTTAACTTTAAAAAAAAAAAGAAGAAAAAGAAAAATATTGACGTATTTATTGACAATATTCAACAAAATCACACGGATGTCAGTTATCTCTGCTCAGCATTTAAAGTTATCATCGAGGTCTTCCCATCTTTCCTCTGTCTCTGTGCATGTGTGCAGAACATGACCAATGCATAAAAGAACACAAAAGTATAGAAATGTGTTAATTATATACTATATATAGATTCATCTCAAATAAAAGAAGAGAGAAAAAAAAGACAACAATTTTGAAAGGCTTGAAATGCTCAGCAAACAAGGTTAGTAAATGAATTACGGAAGTAAAAAAAGAAGAAAAAAGAACAGGCAAATAACTCACTTTTATTTTAAAAACACTATTAAACAATGCATCTATGAAATATTAAAAAAAACTATTTTGCCAGTTTATCCTTGGGGTAACATTTTCAACATTCCTGGATGAAAAAAGAAAGACTGTACAAAAGCAAATATTTTCTTTCAAATTAAGCTTGACATGATAGAACCAAAGGAAAAAAGGGCATAGATATAATTTATATATAAAGCTGACTACCACTGACTAAACGCAGGCACCACTGCATCCAAGACCACCACAATTATTTTTCATGTAGGTTTCAAACAACCTGCTTTAGGTTCTTAGCAAATGAAACATGGATTAAGTCAGTATTTGAATGGATTCGAAAAAGATTGTTTTGCCTGCGATCGAGGAACATGTTATTGTTACTAGATCTAATTTCATAATATCTGTTCATTACAATCAAAAGCCCCCATAACTTTAGCGTTTACTACTGATTCCATCTAATGGTTGTACTTGATATCACCCATACCCGATACAGTGGTTTCTGAATTTATTGCAGTCAAAGTTCAAGAGACCAAGCTTGATTATAAAGAGAAATCTTAATCCACCGTTGTCTCCAGGCATGTTTGTACATTACGTAAAAAAAAGAAAGAAATGGAACGTAAATATCCAAAGAGACACTGGCAGTCAAATCCAGATGGGGGAGGGATGAAAAGGCCTTGAAAGGGTGATTCTTTGTTTAATTTTTCTTTTGCTTTACATAAAAAAAAAAAAATGGAAAGAAAACGCTTCAAATAAGAATTATAATCAAATCTGTTATTCTTAAGCATCATGATTTTACATTAATATGTAAATTAAAAACAGAAATTTCTTTCTTTTGTTTCAATTCTTATTTGGGAGTATCCAAAACATTTATTATAATCAGTCTTTTGAAAACTATTTTGATAACCCAACTACGCTTTCTACTAGCAGTTTTTGTACTTTGTGCCTTGACCGTAAACAATAAAATGACAGAGAAGGGCTGAGTATTTAACTTAGTGATCATTTTTTGAGGTACATAGGCTTGATCGATGTATGACAATATAGAAAATATTCAATCTAATGCGTATGATATCAAGGAATTGTAATTTAGATTACATAGAATCATATATGAATGCCGTTATAATTTTTAATGTCTTTGGAAAATGAGGAAAAATGGGACCCAAACGAGAGGGTAAGAATGCAAGCACATAATATTATTATTACATTATTGTCAACATTTTGGAAAACTCTTCGGGCTTAGATATTAAGGCTTAGTTATCTCAAAGCTTAGCTTGTACTGTACCATTCTCTTCTTACTTCCGATCTTGAAGTTGAAGCATTAACATGGTTTAGAAGGCATTCAAGAGACGACATTTCAAATTGTTTTTTGGACTGATTGGGTCAGCAAGGTGATATATCGGCACTAAGTCTAAAATAAACAAAGAACTTGAGCCGATGCATTGGAACTAAGAAGCTAATTGGTTAAACACTGAACTTTCAAAATAATTAAGCTCATTTGATTTTAAATAATATTTAAAGTTTATTCTTTTGTACCGTTTCTTTCAGGCACCATCTGCTAATAAACAATATGCTTTTAAAATTTCCTTCAAAACTGTAATTTCCCATAGACCTGGAGTTTATCCTCTTTTCTATAGCATGAAGCAAAACAAATGACAATTCCTCTCTTCCTACTTCTCATGGCTTCTTGCAGGAGTATAGGGCACCAACAAAACATCTCCATTCAACTCGATCCCCGGCAATTCGTCTGACTTCGGTCAATGAATTTCCAAGTCCCTTTCTGTCTTCTTATTCTTCTTTTTCTACTGTCCTTTGCCATGCTTCTGTTGGTCTTCCTGTCTTTCTTTTGCTCTCAGATGTCCATGCAGTTACTGTCCCAAGTTTCACCCTTCAGAAGAAGCTGGTACCCTTTTGTACCCGAGTCGAGTGGGAAAAATGTGTGTCAAGTATCTTTCCAAAGAAATAGGCGACTCGGTAGTCCAAAGGTCGTGAGTTCAAGCCCAATCAACCGTGAAAACATTTTCTTGAGTTTTTCTACAAGTGAAATCTGCTCACCCTGATCCAGGTAGGTGGATCGACACCTAATCCCATTGGAGACATACGATAAAAAAGAGGTTCCGTGTGCAGATCGCAACATTCTGTGCACATTAAAGACCTCTTGGCTGTTTACAAGGCAGCCCGGGTCAAATTAAAAATCCTACCAAAAATCCTAAAAATTCCAAAGAAATATGTCAGGCCCAAGTATTGTCAGGACTCGAACCCGGTCGAGAACTCGAGATCCCAAGTACAACAGCTAGCCTTACCACTACTACTAGTGTGCCCTTGTCAGGCTTTGAAATAGTAAAGTGAAAACTTTCTACAAAAGGGTTACGGTGATCAAAGGAAAATTGAAAAAAATTGTTTTCTCATCTTCTGCTCTTCACCATTGACATAACTGAAATGTAATGTGAATGCAGATAAAAAAATCAGGGTAAATTCACTGCATTGGAACCATTAGTGTAAGATAAATGTTATACGTCTCTGTTAATGTTTTCCCTACAATATCTTTCAATGACGATATTTATTGTAGAAAAACTCATTAGTGGCAAGGCATATATAAAGGTTCTCTACTCCCTCCTTTTTTTTTTCTCAAGCATCACAATATTGCAATTATTTATTGATCTAGCTTATAGCCATTCTCGAAAGCAAAATCATCAATCATTTCAGTTTTGAACAAATACGTGATACACACGGTACAGCTGGGATACATGATACACATGATACATGTGATACACATGGTATACGTGAAACAAAATGATACACACATGACATGTACTTATTAATATGATGTTAATGATGCTGACATGGTGTGGCCTACATTGATACACATGATACACATGATACAACATGATACACATGTACATGATACACATGATACACACATACAAATAATGTAAATGATACAAATGATACACACACACACAAAATGATACACATGATACACATGATTCAAATGGTACACAAAATAATGTACATGATACACATGATACACAAACACACATAATGATACATGATACACATGATACATGATACACATGAAAATAATGTACATGATACACATGATACACAATGATACACACACAAAATAATGTACATGATACACATGATACAAATGATACACACACACACATATACAAATGATTCACATGATACACATGATACACATGATACAAAATAATGTACATGATATGATACACATAATAATAAATGATACACACATAAAATAATGTACATGATACACATGATACAAATGATACACATGATACACACACCTCACACACAAAATAATGTACATGATAATGTGATACAAATGATACACATGATACACAAAATGATTCACATGATACACATGATAATGTACAAAATAATACACATGATACACATGAGGCCACACACACACATAAAATAATGATACACATGATACACATGATACACACACACACACACAAAATAATGTACATGATACACATGATACACATGATACACATGATACACACATACACATATTCAAATAATGTACATGATACACATGATACACATCCAATATGATACACACACAAAATAATGTACAATACACATGATACACATGATACACATTTTTATACATACACACATAAATAATAATGATACATGGGATACATTGATACACACACAATGATGTACATGATACACATGATACAAATGATACAACAACATGTAATGTATGATACACATGATACACAAACACACACACATAAAATAATGTACATGATACACATGATACATGATACACACACACAAATGTTACAATGTACATGATACACATGATACAAATGATCCACACATAAAATAATGTACATGATACATGATACACATGATACAACACACATAAATAATGTACATGATACACATGATACAAATGATTCACACACACATAAAATAATGTACAAATGATACACATGATACACACACACACACATACAAAAATAATGTACATGATACAAATGATACACACACACACATAATCCACATGATACAAATGATACACATGATACACAAATGATACACATGATACAAATGATACACATGATACACATGATACACATGCAGGCCTACACATGGATACACCTGGTACATGATAAAAGGTGACACACATAATGTACATGATACACATGATTCATGATACACAAAATACACATAACACACACACACACACACACACACAAATGAAATGATAGAACACAAATCTGTTAAGCTTCTCTCCCTACAAAAAATAATGCCTAATGAAGATAACGGAAAGATAAATAGATTTCTAAAATGTAAAAAGCTCAAACCATAAAATAGGTAAAATAATTGTAGCCCTGTAATGCAACTGAAGAATTCTTGCTAACATTCTATACACAAGTGTCATAAAATACTGTTTGATTTCATTCAGAATAATGTTTTTGAAATGAATAATATAAATATTTTATTATACCAGAGTCAAGATGTTTTCCCAGAGATAACTTTGAAATATTTGAATCTCTGTTCTAGTTCATAGCGTCACTGATTGAAATGCAATATGGTCATGCGTAACATATCTGCATGAATTGTATTATGAACTTTGAATTACAGATTTTGCAAGAGTGTGAAAATCAAAGAAATGAAAGAATGATCCAAGTGATGAGCCAGAAGACACACATGTCT
>JAXRKP010003264.1:0-15000 GCA_037039925.1 Doris montereyensis | reverse complement strand
TGCTTATAAGTAATTGAAAGGGGTCAGTTCAATAGTGTTGTGTCTATAAGTAATTGAAAGGGGTCAGTTTAATAGTGGTGTGTCTATGAGTAATTGAAAGTGGTCAGTTCAGTAGTGTTGTATCTATGAGTAATTGGTGGGGTCAGTTCAAAAGTGTTGTCCTTATAAGTCATTAAAAGGGGTCGATTCAATAGTGTTGTGCCTATAAGTAATTGAAAGGGGTCAGTTCAATAGTGTTGTGCTAAAAGTAATTGAAAGGGTCAGTTCAATAGTGACTGTGCTTATGAGTAGACACCTCAGTGTTCAGCTGACCTCATTCAATTACTTATAGGCATAGCACTATTGAACTGACCGCTTTGAATTACTCATAGACACCACATTATTGAACTGACCCCTTCAATTACTTATAGGCACAACACTATTTAACTGACCCTTCGATTACGTATAGGCACAACAGTGATTGAAATCATGACCCCTTTCAATTACTTATAGACACAACACAACACTATTCAACTGACCCTTTCAATTACTTAGAGACATATCACTATTGAACTGACACCTTTCAATTACTTATAGACACCACACTATTGAACTGACCCTTCAATTACTCATAGGCATAACACTATTGAACTGACCCCGCAATTACTCATAGGCATAACACTATTAAACTGACCGCTTTCAATTACCCATAGGCACAACGTTATTGAACTGACCCCTTTCAATTACTCCATAGGCACAACATTATTGAACTGACCCCTTTCAATTACTTATAGGCACAACACTATTGAACTGACCCTTTCAATTACTTATAGGCACAACACTATTGAATTGACCCCTTTCAATTACTTATAGGCATAGCACTATTGAACTGAGCGCTTTGAATTACTCATAGACTCCACATTATTCAACTGACCCTTTCAATTACTTATAGGCACAACACTATTTAACTGACCCCTTTCGATTACGTATAGGCACAACAGTATTGAACAGACCCTTTCAATTACTCATACGCATATCACTATTGAACTGATCCTTTCAATTACTCATAGGCATATCACTATTGAACTGACCCTTTCAATTACTCATATGCACAACACTATTTAACTGACCCCTTTCAATTACTCATATGCACAACACTATTGAACAGACCGCTTTCAATTACTTATAGCCACAACACTATTGAACTGACACCTTTCAATGACTTATAGGCACAACACTATTGAACTTGACCCTTTCAATGACTTATAGGCACAACGCTATTGAACTGACCCCTTTCAATTACTTATAAGCACACCATTATTGAACTGAACCCTTTCAATTACGTATAGGCACATCATTACTGAACTGAACCGTTTCAATTACGTATAGACACACCATTATTGAACTGGCCCCTTTCAATTACGTATAGGCATAACACTATTGAACTGACCCTTTCAATTACGTATAGGCATAACACTATTGAACTGACCCTTTCAATTAGGAATAGGCACAACGCTATTGAACTGACCCTTTCAATTACGTAGGCATAACACTATTGAACTGAGCCCTTTCAATTACGTATAGGCCCACCATTACTGAACTGACCCCTTTCAATTACGTATAGCCATATCACTATTCAACTGACCGCTTTCAATTACTCATAGACACCATACTATTGAACTGACCCCTTTCAATTACTTTTAGGAACTGACCCCTTTCAATTACTTATAGGCAAAACACTATTGAAGTGACCCTTTTAATTACTCATAGGCACAACACTATTGAACTGACCCCTTTCACATACTTATAGGCACAACACTATTCAACTGACCCTTTCTATTACTCATAGACACAACACTATTGAACTGACCCCTTTCAATTACTCATAGACACAACACTATTGAACTGACCCCTTTCAATTACTCATAGGCACATCACTATTGAACTGACACCTTTCAATTACTTATAGGCACAACGCTATTGAACTGACCCTTTCAATTACTTATAGGCACAACACTATTGAACTGACCCCTTTCAATTACTCATACACACAACACTATTGAACTGACCCCTTTCACTACTCATAGACACCACACTATTAAACTGACCACTTTAAATTACTCATAGGCACAACACTATTGAACTGACCCCTTTCACATACTTATAGGCACAACACTATTCAACCGACCCCTTTCTATTACTCATAGACACAACACTATTGAACTGACCCCCTTTCAATTACTCATAGACACAACACTATTGACCTGACCCCTTTCAATTACTCATAGGCACATCACTATTGAACTGACACCTTTCAATTACTTATAGGCACAACGCTATTGAACTGACCCCTTTCAATTACTTATAGGCACAACACTATTGAACTGACCCTTTCAATTACTCATACACACAACACTATTGAACTGACCCCTTTCAATTACTCATAGACACCACACACTATTGAACTGACCACTTTAAATTACTCACAGGCACAACACTATTGAACTGACCCCTTTCAAATACTTACAGGCACAACACTATTGAACTGACCCTTTCAGTTGCTTATAGGCACAACGCTATTGAACTGACCCTTTCAATTACTTATAGGCACAACGCTATTGCATTGACCCCTTTCAATTGCTTATAGGCAATACACTATTGAACTGACCCCTTTCAATTACTCATAGGCACAACACTATTGAACTGACCCCTTTCAATTACTCATAGACACATCACAATTGAACTGACACCTTTCAATTACTTATAGGCACAACGCTATTGAACTGACCCCTTTCAATTACTTATAGGCACAACACTATTGAACTGACCCTTTCAATTACTTATAGGCACAACACTATTGAACTGACCCCTTTCAATTACTTATAGGCACAACACTATTGAACTGATCCAATTACTTATAGGCACAACACTTACTTTTAGGCACAACACTATTGAACTGACCCCTTTCAATTACTTATATGCACAACACTATTGAACTGACCCCTTTCAATTACTCATAGACACACCACTATTGAACTGACCCCTTTCAATTACTCATAGACACAACACAACACTATTCAACTGACCCCTTTCAATTACTCATAGACACAACACTATTGAACTGACCCCTTTGAATTACTCGTAGGCACATCACTTTTAAACTGACCCCTTTGAATTACTCGAAGGCACAACACTATTGAACTGACCCCTTTGAATTACCTTTAGGCACATCACTATTAAACTGACCGCTTTCAATTACTTATAGGCACAACACTATTGAAGTGACCCCTTTCTATTACTCATAGACACAACAATATTGAACTGACCCTTTCAATTACTCATAGACACCACACTATTGAACTGACCCCTTTAAATTACTCATAGGCACAACACTATTGAACTGACCCTTTCAATTACTTATAGACACAACAGTATTGAACTGACCCCTTTCAATTACGTATAGGCACAATGTTATAAATGACCCGTTTCAATTACAACACTATTGAACTGACCCCTTTCAATTACTCAGAGACACCCCCCTTTCAATTACATAGGCACAACACTATAAAACTGAGCCTATAAAACTTTTCAATTACTCATAGGCACAACACTTTTGAACTGACCCTTTTCAATTACTCATAGGCACAACACTATTGAACTGACCCTTTCAATTACTCATAGACACATCACTATTGAACTGACACCTTTCAATTACTTATAGGCACAACACTATTGAACTGACCCCTTTCAATTACTCATAGACACATCACTATTGAACTGACCCCTTTCAATTACTCATAGACACATCACTATTGAACTGACCCCTTTCAATTACTTATAGGCACAACGCTATTGAACTGACCCCTTTCAATTACGTATAGGCACACCATTATTGAACTGACCTCTTTCAATTATGTATAGGCACACCACTATTGAACTGACCCTTTCAATTACGTATAGGCAAGCCACTATTGAACTGACCCTTTCAATTACGTATAGGCACGCCACTATTGAACTGACCCCTTCAATTACGTATAGGCACGCCACTATTGAACTGACTGCTTTCAATTACTTATAGGCACAACGCTATTGAATTGACCCCTTTCAATTACGTATATACACAACACTATTGAACTGACTCTTTCAATTACTTATAGGCACACCACTATTGAACTGACCCCTTTCAATTACGTATATACACAACACTATTCAACTGGACCCATTCCATTACTCATAGACACAACACTATTGAACTGACCCTTTCAATTACTTATAGGCGTACCACTATTCACCTGACCCCTTTCAATTACTCATAGGCATATCACTATTGAACTGACCCCTTTCAATTACGTATAGGCATAACACTATTGAACTGACCCCTTTCAATTCCTCACAGACACAACACTATTGAACTGACCCTTTCAATTACTTATAGACACAACAGTATTGAACTGACCCGTTTCAATTACGTATAGGCAAAACATTATTGAACTGACCCCTTTCAATTACGTATAGGCATAACACTATTGAACTGACCTTTCAATACGTATAGGCATAACACTATTGAACTGATTCCTTTCAATTACATATAGGCACACCATTACTGGAACTGACCCTTTCAATTACGTATAGACATATCTCTATTCAACTGACCCCTTTCAATTACTCATAGGCATATCACTATTGAACTGACCCCTTTCAATTACGTATAGACACAACACTATTGAACTGACCCCTTTCAATTACGTATAGACATATCTCTATTCAACTGACCCTTTCAATTAGTCATAGGCACCACACTATCGAACTGACCCCTTTCAATTACTTATAGGCACACCACTATTGAACTGACCCCTTTCAATTACTCATAGGCACAACACTATTGAACTGACCCTTTCAATTACTTATAGACACAACAGTATTGAACTGACCCCTTTCAATTACTTATAGGCACAACGTTATTGAACTGACCCGTTTCAATTACTTATAGGCACAACGTTATTGAACTGACCCCTTTCAATTGCTTATAGGCACAACGCTATTGCATTTACCCCTTTCAATTGCTTATAAGCACAACACTATTGAACTGACCCCTTTCAATTACTCATAGGCACAGCACTATTGAACTGACCCCCTTTTAAATTACGTATAGGCACAACACTATTGAACTGACCCCTTTCAATTACTCAGAGACACAACACTATTAAACTGACCCCTTTCAATTACCCATAGGCACAACACTATTGAACTGACCTTTTCAATTACTCATAGGCACATCACTATTGAACTGACACCTTTCAATTACTTATAGGCACATCACTATTGAACTGACCCTTTCAATTACTCAGAGACACCACACTATTAAACTGACCCCTTTCAATTACTTATAGGCACATCACTATTGAACTGACCCCTTTCAATTACTCAGAGACACCACACTATTAAACTGACACCTTTCAATTACTTATAGGCACATCACTATTGAACTGACCCTTTCAATTACTCAGAGACACCACACTATAGAACTGACCCCTTTCAATTACTCATAGACACAACACAATTGAACTGACCCCTTTCAATTACTTATAGGCACAACGCTATTGAACTGACACCTTTCAATTACTTATAGACACAACACTATTGAACTGACACCTTTCAATTACTTATAGACACATCACTATTGAACTGACCCTTTTCAATTACTTATAGACACATCACTATTGAACTGACACCTTTCAATTACTTATAGACACAACACTATTGAACTGACACCTTTCAATTACTTATAGGCACAGCGCTATTGAACTGACCCCTTTCAATTACTCATAGACACAACACCATTGAACTGACGCCTTTCAATTACTTATAGACACAACACCATTGAACTGACCCTTTCAATTACTCATAGACACAACGCTATTGAACTGACGCCTTTCAATTACTTATAAGCACAACGCTATTGAACTGACCCCTTTCAATTACTTATAAGCACAACGCTATTGAACTGACCCCTTTCAATTACTCATAGACACAACGCTATTGAACTGACGCCTTTCAATTACTTATAAGCACAACGCTATTGAACTGTCCCCTTTCAATTACTCATAGGTACAACACTATTGAACTGACCCTTTCAATTACTCATACACACAACACTATTGAACTGACCCCTTTCAATTACTTATAGGCACAACACTATTGAACTGATCCCTTTCAATTACTTATAGGCACAACACTATTGAACTGATCCCTTTCAATTACTTATAGGCACAACACTATTGAACTGACCTTTCAATTACTTATAGGCACAACACTATTGAACTGACCCCTTTCAATTACTTATAGGCACAACACTATTGAACTGACCCCTTTCAATTACTCATAGACACACCACTATTGAACTGACCCTTTCAATTACTCATAGACACCACACTATTGAACTGACCCTTTCAATTACTCATAGGCATAACACTATTGAACTGACCCTTTCAATTACTTATAGACACAGCAGTATTGAACTGACCCCTTTCAATTACTTATAGGCACAACGTTATTGAAATGACCCCTTTCAATTACTTATAGGCACAACTCTATTGAACTGGCCCTTTCAATAGTCATAGGCACAGCACTATTGAACTGACCCCTTTCCATTACTTATAGGCGTACCACTATTCACCTGACCCCTTTCAATTACTCATAGGCATATCACTATTGAACTGACCGCTTTCAATTCCTCACAGACACAACACTATTGACCTGACCCTTTCAATTACTTATAGACACAACAGTATTGAACTGACCTTTTCAATTACGTATAGGCATAACATTATTGAACTGACCCTTTCAATTACGTATAGACATAACACTATTGAACTGACCCCTTTCAATTACGTATAGGCACACCATTATTGAACTGACCCTTTTCAATTACGTATTATCACTATTCAACTGACAATTACTTAGACACAACACTATTGAACTGACCCCTTTCAATTACTTATAGGCACACCACTATTGAACTGACCCCTTTCAATTACTATAGACACAACACCATTGAACTGACCCCTTTCAATTACTCATAGGCATATCACTATTGAACTGACCCTTTCAATTACTCATAGACAACACTATTGAACTGACCCCTTTCAATTACTCATAGATTCAACTGACCCCTTTCAATTACTTCATAGGCACAACTGGACCCCTTAATTATTCAACTGACCCCTTTCAATTACTTATAGGCACAACACTATTGAACTGACCCTTTCAATTACTTATAGGCACAACTGACCAATTATTGAACTGACCCTTTCAATTACTTATAGGCACAACGTTATTGAACTGACCCCTTTCAATTACTCATAGACACAACACTATTGAACTGACCCTTTCAATTGCTTATAGGCACAACACTATTGAACTGACCCCTTTCAATTACTCATAGGCACAACACTATTGAACTGACCCTTTAAATTACTCGTAGGCACAACACTATTGAACTGACCCCTTTCAATTACTCATAGGCACAACACTATTAAACTGACCCCTTTCAATTACTCATAGGCACAACACTATTGAACTGACCCTTTTCAATTACTCATAGGCACATCACTATTGAACTGACACCTTTCAATTACTTATAGGCACATCACTATTGAACTGACCCTTTCAATTACTCAGAGACACCACACTATTAAACTGACCCCTTTCAATTACTTATAGGCACATCATTATTGAACTGACCCCTTTCAATTACTCAGAGACACCACACTATTAAACTGACCCTTTCAATTACTTATAGGCACATCACTATTGAACTGACCCTTTCAATTACTCAGAGACACCACACTATAGAACTGACCCCTTTCAATTACTCATAGACACAACACAATTGAACTGACCCTTTCAATTACTTATAGGCACAACACAACACTATTCAACTGACCCCTTTCAATTACTCAGAGACACAACACTATTGAACTGACCCCTTTCAATTACTCGTAGGCACATCACTATTGAACTGACGCCTTTCAATTACTCATAGACACAACACTATTGAACTGACGCCTTTCAATGACTTATAGGCACAACACTATTGAACTGACCCCTTTCAATTACTTATAGGCACAACACTAGTGAAGTGACCCCTTTCAATTACTCATAGACACAACAATATTGAACTGACGCCTTTCAATTACTCATAGACACCACACTATTGAACTGACCCTTTAAATTACTCATAGGCACAACACTATTGAACTGACCCTTTCAATTACTTATAGACACAACAGTATTGAACTGACCCCTTTTCAATTACTTATAGGCACAACGTTATTGAAATGACCCCTTTCAATTACGTATAGGCACAACACTATTGAACTGACCCCTTTCAATTACCCATAGGCACAGCACTATTGAACTGACCCCCCTTTCAATTACGTATAGGCACAACACTATTGAACTGACCCCTTTCAATTACTCAGAGACACCACACTATTAAACTGACCCCTTTCAATTACTCATAGGCACAACGCTATTGAACTGACCCTTTTCAATTACTCATAGGCACAACACTATTGAACTGACCCCTTTCAATTACTCATAGACACATCACCATTGAACTGACACCTTTCAATTACTTATAGGCACAACACTATTGAACTGACCCTTTTCAATTACTCATAGACACATCACTATTGAACTGACCCCTTTCAATTACTCATAGACACATCACTATTGAACTGACCCCTTTCAATTACTTATAGGCACAACGCTATTGAACTGACCGCTTTCAATTACGTATAGGCACACCATTATTGAACTCACCTCTTTCAATTATGTATAGGCACACCACTATTGAACTGACCCCTTTCAATTACGTATAGGCACGCCACTATTGAACTGACCCCTTTCAATTACGTATAGGCACGCCACTATTGAACTGACCCCTTTCAATTACGTATAGGCACAACATATTGAACTGACTGCTTTCAATTACTTATAGGCACAAAGCTATTGAATTGACCCCTTTCAATTACGTATATACACAACATTATTGAATTGACTCCTTTCAATTACTTATAGGCACACCATTATTGAACTGACCCCTTTCAATTACGTATATACACAACACTATTGAACTGACCCATTCCATTACTCATAGACACAACACTATTGAACTGACCCCTTTCAATTACTTATAGGCGTACCACTATTCACCTGACCCCTTTCAATTACTCATAGGCATATCACTATTGAACTGACGGCTTTCAATTCCTCACAGACACAACACTATTGAACTGACCCTTTCAATTACTTATAGACACAACAGTATTGAACTGACCCGTTTCAATTACGTATAGGCATAACATTATTGAACTGACCCCTTTCAATTACGTAAAGGCATAACACTATTGAACTGACCCCTTTCAATTACGTATAGGCATAACACTATTGAACTGACCCCTTTCAATTACGTATAGACATATCTCTATTCAACTGACCCCTTTCAATTACTCATAGGCATATCACTATTGAACTGACCCCTTTCAATTACTTATAGACACAACACTATTGAACTGACCCCTTTCAATTACGTATAGACATATCTCTATTCAACTGACCCCTTTCAATTACTCATAGGCACCACACTATTGAACTGACCCCTTCCAATTACTTATAGGCACACCACTATTGAACTGACCCCTTTCAATTACTCATAGGCACAACACTATTGAACTGACCCTTTCAATTACTTATAGACACAACAGTATTGAACTGACCCCTTTCAATTACTTATAGGCACAACGTTATTGAACTGACCCGTTTCAATTACTTATAGGCACAACGCTATTGAACTGACCCCTTTCAATTCAATTGCTTATATAGGCACAACGCTATTGCATTTACCCCTTTCAATTGCTTATAAGCACAACACTATTGAACTGACCCCTTTCAATTACTCATAGGCACAGCACTATTAAACTGCCCCCTTTAAATTACGTATAGGCACAACACTATTGAACTGACCCCTTTCAATTACTCAGAACACCACACTATTAAACTGACCCCTTTCAATTACCCATAGGCACAACACTATTGAACTGACCCTTTTCAATTACTCATAGGCACATCACTATTGAACTGACACCTTTCAATTACTTATAGGCACATCACTATTGAACTGACCCCTTTCAATTACTCAGAGACACCACACTATTAAACTGACCTTTTCAATTACTTATAGGCACATCACTATTGAACTGACCCCTTTCAATTACTCAGAGACACCACACTATTAAACTGACCCTTTCAATTACTTATAGACACAACACAATTGAACTGACCCTTTTCAATTACTTATAGGCACATCACTATTGAACTGACACCTTTCAATTACTTATAGACACATCACTATTGAACTGACCCCTTTCAATTACTTATAGACACATCACTATTGAACTGACACCTTTCAATTACTCATTTCAATTACTCATAGACACAACACACATTGAACTGACGCCTTTCAGTTACTCATAGACACACACCATTGAACTGACCCCTTTCAATTACTCATAGACACAACGTTATTGAACTGACGCCTTTCAATTACTTATAAGCACAACGCTATTGAACTGACCCCTTTCAATTACTTATAAGCACAACGCTATTGAACTGACCCCTTTCAATTACTCATAGACACAACGCTATTGAACTGACGCCTTTCAATTACTTATAAGCACAACGCTATTGAACTGACCCCTTTCAATTACTTATAAGCACAACGCTATTGAACTGACGCCTTTCAATTACTTATAGGCACAACACTATTGAACTGACCCCGTTCAATTACTTATAGCCACAATGCTATTGAACTGACGCCCTTCAATTACTTATAGGCACAACACTATTGAACTGACCCCTTTCAATTACTTATAGACACAACACTATTTAACTGACTCCTTTCAATTGCTTATAAGCACAACGCTATTGAACGAACCCCTTTCAATTACTTATAGACACAACACCATTGAACTGACGCCTTTCAATTACTCATAACACAACACCATTGAACTGACCCCTTTCAATTACTTATAAGCACAACGCTATTGAACTGACCCCTTTCAATTACTTATAAGCACAACGCTATTGAACTGACCCCTTTCAATTACTCATAGACACAACGCTATTGAACTGACGCCTTTCAATGACTTATAAGCACAACGCTATTGAACTGACCCTTTCAATTACTTATAAGCACAACGCTATTGAACTGACGCCTTTCAATTGCTTATAGGCACAACGCCCTATTGAACGGACCCCTTTTAATTACTTATAGGCACAACGCTATTGGACTGACCCCTTTGAATTACTCATAGGCACAGCACTATTGAACTGACCCCTTTCAATTACTCATAGACACTACACTATTGAACTGACCCTTTCAATTACTCATAGACACAACACTATTGAACTGACCCTTTCAATTACTCATAGGCATAACACTATTAAGCTGACCGCTTTGAATTACTCATAGGCACAGCACTATTGAACTGACTCCTTTTAATTACTTATAGACACAACACTATTGAACTGACCCCTTTCAATTACTCATAGACACAACACTATTGAACTGACCCTTTCAATTACTCATAGGCATAACACTATTAAGCTGACCCCATTCAATTACTCATAGACACAACAGTATTGAACTGACCCCTTTCAATTACTCATAGACACAACAGTATTGAACTGACCCTTTCAATTACTTATAGGCACAATGCTAATGAACTGACCCGTTTCAATTACTTATAGACACTTTTACACTATTGAACTGACCCCCTTTAATTACTTATAGGCACAACTAATTGAACTGACCCCTTTCAATTACTTATAGCCACAACACTATTGAACTGACCCCTTTCAATTACTTATAGCTCTATTGAACTGACTCCTTTCAATTGCTTATAGGCACAACGCTATTGAACGGACCCCTTTCAATTACTTATAGGCACAACACTATTGAACTGACCCCTTTCAATTACTCATAGGCACAACTTATTGAACGGCCGTTTCAATTACTTATGATTACTTTCAGAACACTATTGAACTTACTCCTTTCAATTACGTATAGGTACAACGCTATTGAACTGGACCCTTTCAATTACTTATAGGTACAACACTATTGAACTGACCCCTTTCAATTACTACAACACTAACACTTTCAATTGAACGACCTGACCCTTTCAATTACTTATAGGTACAACACTATTGAACTGACCCTTTCAATTAGTACTCACTATTGGAACTGACCCCTTTCAATATTAGACATCACTATTGAACTGACAACTCACTATTGAACTGACCCCTTTCAATTACTCATCATAGAACACAACACTATTGAACTGACCCCTTTCAATTAACTCATTCAATTACTCATAAGGTACAACACTATTGAACTGACCCCTTTCAATTACTCATAGGCACAACACTATTAACTGACCCCTTTCAATTACTCATAGGTACAGCACTATTGAACTGACCCCTTTCTCAATTACTCAATTAGGCACAGGACTATTGAACTGACCCCTTTGAATTACTCATAGGCATAACACTATTAAGCTGCATGCTCATGCCACAGCACTATTGAACTGACCTCTTTCAATTACTCATAGGCCGGACAGGGCACATATTGAACTGACCTCTTTCATAACCCCTTTGAATTACACTGCACTATTGAACTGACCTCTTTCAATTACTTATGGACACCACACTATTGAACTGACCCTTTCAATTACTTATAGACACTATACTATTGAACTGGACCCTTTCAATTACTCATAGACACCACACTATTGAACTGACCCCTTTCGATTACGTATCACGACGGCGATGGTAAAGGCTGGCAGTAAGCGTGGTGAGCACCCATGAGCTAAACCCTAACTTTTTTTCTTTCTTTACCTTCCGGTGTATGAATTTAGATGATACCCGAAATGATCTTTCTACAGGCTATCCTGTCCTGACATGGCCTGTTTCCTTCTCTGAAGTTGACATTTCTTTGCTTTATTTAGTTACTTTTACATCTTTGTCCAGTTTTCTCCGAGCTCTATCTTTGGTTCATTGACCTTGGATTTTAGCATAGTATACTACACTGATTTAGATGTTTTTCTTATAATTTGTGTATTATGTCTCGAAATATAAACTTTGAATACATCTCCTCTTGTAATATTAGATCTAGTATTTTAAAATATGTTTTGTTTTTGTTTTTACAATGATGTTTCTTCACGGCCATGCAATTTAGTTTGAGAGTAAAGACAGTTAGAGGAAAGGAACAGAAAGGTAGACCAAATCAGCACTCCTTAAGATGTGATGTCCTGTTTGACCCAGAAATTAATGTAACTTAAAACAGTAGCCAGGTTGTTGTTTTTATCTTTTGTACTAAATAGTGTTGACTATCAGATATATAAGTATTTTTTATTGGGTATTTTTTTTTCTTATTATTTCTGAGGACTTTTATTTAGGGGAAAACCCTTGAAAACCACATGCCCTTCATTTTCACTTCATTCCAATTTCTTTTTCAATTGGCGAAAATTGGGCGAAATATTCGTATCTGGCCAACCATTTCTTGGTCAAAAAGCATAATCACATCTTTAGGACTAAGGAGTAGAGCTGCATCGAGTATGCTATTTTAGAGTATTGCAAACCTCAAAACTTCCCGTATTTGCGTATTCCAAACTGATTTGCATCTTGCGAGCGGTGACGTCACATCGAATAGGCAACGTGAGTGTTGTTAGAAGCAGATACGTATCAAGCTTCAAATCAGTATTGGATCATGCGAACGGTGACGTCACAGTAAACAAGTCACGTGAGTGTTGTTAGAAGCAAATACGTATCAAGCTTCAAATCAGTATTGGATCATGCGAACGGTGACGTCACAGCAAACAGGTCACGTGAGTGTTGTTAGAAGCAAATACGTATCAAGCTTCAAATCAGTCTCTCTCGAATGGGAATCGGAGACAAAACCCACAGACGGTCAAAGCAAGACAGGTGACCTCGGAGGCTCTCGTTCAAAGGCTTTGATCAAAGCAACTAACACTACCATTACTGGTGATTGCTATACAAGACTCTGCGAACAGACAAGATGCAAGACAGGCTTGAGTGTTGTAGCAATTTCTTGAGGCTTGAGGCTTGAGGCCTGTATCAGAGTGTTGCAAGCCTCAAGTAATATTATGATTATGATACAGCTCTATTAAGGAGTGCTAACCAAATCAACCCTCTCAAGAGCATCAGCAGAATCCTGATTTACACAGACTTAGATCTGATCTAGAACCTACTCCACCAGAGGTGGGCATCTCAGCTACTTCTTTTTTTTTTCTTTCTTTTAGAACACAAAACACACAAAAAAAAAAACCTTACGATCCAGCACTCATTGAGATCATGTGAAAAGCTGAGATAAAAAAAAGTTAAGTAAAAAAAGAAGAAAATGATCTCACCAGGGCGTCCACGGCTATCGGGGGGTATAGCAAAGTCCCCTCCCACTTCATACAGGTGTCAGAATTCAAAGATGTTATGCTGATATGAAGACATGTTTCCCACAGTCCATAAGTCACTTTAGCAGAAGCTGACGGAAAGATGGAATAAAAAAAAAACAGCTCATAACTCACGTTACCAGAACCGGTCGGAAAGATGGAATAAAAACAACCTCGCCATTGAATTTCGGGCTTAAAATCAAACAAACTCAATAATTTTACACTTAAGCGGGTCAATGAAATGTTCCAAGTTTCCTTTCTTTCATCAACACAACCACTTTAAAAACAGTTTACCTAGATGTATCTAGATTTTACAGCAGTATGACCACACCAAATGATCGGGACAGCTTTATGGGTAGGGGGGGGTTGGAGGGTGGAGAGAGGGGTTCAGAGTAGAGATTGTCGATATATTTTTCCATTTCACCTCTCTACGTCGATACTCAAGGCGACACGTACACAATTGACCAACTTTATTTCCGCCGTTAAAGTGTAA
>JAXRKP010003263.1:12500-19554 GCA_037039925.1 Doris montereyensis | reverse complement strand
ATAGTAGTATTAGTAATAATATCAATAGTAGTAGTAATAGTAGAGGTAGTAGTAATATTAGTAATAGTAGTAGTAATAGTAGTAGGAGTAGTAATATTAGTAGTAGTAGTAGTAGTAATAGTAGTAGTAGTAGTAGTAGTAGTAGTAGTAGTAGTAGTAGTAGTAGTAGTAGTAGTAGTAGTAGTAGTAGTAGTAGTAGTAGTAGTAGTAGTAGTAGTAGTAGTAGTAGTAGTAGTAGTAGTCCTGAGTCCACCACAAAGGCAAGATGAAAGATAGAGGAAAGAGTGAATGGAAACAGGTAGGACCTGCCAGCACCACCTGCGAATCGTCCAATGTAAAAAAATTGAAAGTTTGAAGAAAAAACCCCAAAACAAATAAACGAACAATAAGAAAAGAAAAATGCATAGAACGAGAATAATTATTGTTTGATTATAAAAAAACAAATATTAACACACATATTATTATTATTATAAGTATTATTTATTTCTGTTTATTGGAAAATTTGCAATAGACTTTGTTGTAACATTGGCAATAAACATGTAGAATCACCGGAAATCAATTATACTCGGCAACAAAAAAAAATAATAAAAATATACTGTGCCTCATTCAATTTCATATAGATTCCATTGCTTTAGAAAAATACCCAGCTTTCATCAAATAACAATTGAATCTAATTAGATATCAAAGCTCTTGTCATTAGCCTTAAGGCCCATACAGCTGGAGCTTATCCCAGTTTCTATAGTGGGAAGCGGAACAGGTGGCAATATTCACCCCTCTGGCCAGGACTCTAGTCTGACGCAGGTTTTTTACTCCCAAGCTAGTGTTTGTACCCATTTGTACCTGGGTAGAGTGGGGGGAACGCGTGTTAAGTGTCTTTCCCAAGGAACACAACGTCGGAACTGGCTTTGTTAGGAATCGAACTTGGGATCTGACCGTTCGGCCAAAGACGCCATTAGTCTTTTAACAATTAATCAAAGTTTCTTCCTGACAAATTTCTTTTTTGTTGTTGCTGGGTCCCATAATTTAAGTGATAAAAAATTACATCAAACTTTGATACACAGATTCTTCTTTTCTGCCCAGTAGAGGTCAAACATTATTATTTTGTTTTTTTTGCAATGTACATTGGAATGAAATGATCAACATGCAAAACTATGGCGGTTTTACTGTTACTTGTAAAAATCTACACTTGAACAATCCATTCTTGAACAAAAAGATAAAAAAAGATACGAATGGGCTTATAGCCTGTATTGCCGCACAAGTACAGCCTCACCGACTGTACATCATTTATCTGCCAACAGACCATTTCATTCAAAGTCCTTCTCAACTCCCTGGAGACCAGAAAGTACAGCAGCTTGTTAAGCACTTTGCACTATCATTCTGATAAGTTTTTTCTCTCTATCTATAGCTGGATACTCATTCACACCTGAGCCAAGTGAGGAAAGTAGAATGAAGTAGCTCTTCTAAGAGTACAGCGTTGTGAAAAAAAACAACACATTTGGGCCAGCCATGAAATCATTGTTTCACTACAACGCCTTCAACAACAGAAGGTTTCAGTCACAAAATACATTATTTATAAAGCGTGTTGCACAATAAATTGAACGAAAAGCATTGGGTTTTAATGCTATATGACACAGTCACGTTTACTTTAGATCTACGTTCCACTTCAACACTGGTAAAGTAAATTAGATATATCAGGTGATATCACAAAAATAACATAACCATACTCAAATGCCAACAGTCATGTCATGATATAACAATTAAAAAACACAGTTCTGGTATAACAGATATTATGTTATGGAAGAGAAGGCACTGGAAAGTCACGAAATGGTCTGTAGAAATGGTCTGTGGGTCTGTAGAAATGGTCTGTAAAATGGTCTGTAGAAATGGTCTGTAGAAACGGTCTGTAGAAATGGTCTGTAGAAATGGTCTGTAGAAATGGTCTGTAGAAATGGTCTGTAAAAATGGTCTGTAGAAATGGTCTGTAAAAAAGGGTCTGTAGAAACGGTCTGTAGAAATTGTCTGTAGAAATGGTCTGTGAAATGAAACGGTCTGTAGAAATGGTCTGTAGAAATGGTCTGTAGAAACTGGTCTGTAGAAAAGGTGTCTGTAGAAACGGTCTGTAGAAAACGGTCTGTAGAAATGGTCTGTAGAAATGGTCTGTAGAAATGGTCTGTAGAAACGGTCTGTAGAAATGGTCTGTAGAAATGGTCTGTAGAAACGGTCTGTCGAAACGGTCTGTAGAAATGGTCTGTAGAAAGGGTCTGTCGAAACGGTCTGTGGTCTGTAGAAAATGGTCTGTAGAAATGGTCTGTAGAAATGGTCTGTAGAAAAGGGTCTGTCGAAACGGTCTGTAGAGATGGTCTGTAGAAACGGTCTGTAGAAAATGTCTGTAGAAATGGTGGTCTGTAGAAATGGTCTGTAGAAATCTGGTCTGTAGAAATGGTCTGTAGAAATGGTCTGTAGAAATGGTCTGTAGAAATGGTCTGTAGAAATGGGTCTGTAGAAATGGTCTGTAGAGATGGTCTGTAGAAACGGTCTGTAGAAAATGTCTGTAGAAATGGTCTGTAGAAATGGTCTGTAGAAATGGTCTGGTCTGAAGAATGGCCTTATCTGTATTACTATTATATAATCTGTTATTATCATTCACATAAGACTAGAAGCCAAAATGCATTTCTGAGCTATGCAATGCAATCACATACCCAAATTCAGCGATGCAACATAACCTGGAATCCTGATCCTTATGTGTATCGTTAGCTAATTTCTCCAAAGGGGAATATGAAGCCATCTTAATATGTCTTGTTTTATGTCTAACAACAAGAACAAGCAAATCTAAACTACAACAACAACCACAGCCACAGTGGTGACTTTCCAGTGCATCTACTCTAGTCTTGTGCTGATGTCATCTGCAACCACTAATGACAATTATTAAATTCTACAGTAAATTTTAAATTTCATGATAAACAACATTTGTGAAAAAATTAAGCTTTTAAATCTTGTCAATTGCTGTTGTAGTCGGTTGTTATTGTTGTTGTTGTTGTTGATGATGTTATTGGGTTGAAACGTCGTTTTTGTATAATAATAGTAATATTAATAATAATAATAATAATAATAATAATAATAATAATAATAATAATAATAATAATAATAATAATAAAACGGTAATAATAAAATAATAATAATAATAATAATAATAATAATAATAATAATAATACTAATAATAATAATAATAATAATAATAATAATAACATAATAATAATAATAATAAAATGCATTTCATCAGCTATGCAATGGCAACATTAACAACAGCAACAAAAACAGATCATAACAACATTACTGGTAAAGGTCTACATGGTGGTCTGGTCTCGTTAGAAGCTGACCAGCTGTTTCGATGGCCTTCTGCCGGAATATGAAATCTGATCTCCATGACGTTGTCCGTGGGTTTATTGGCTGGATCAACTCGAACGGCCGTATCCTAAACTACAACAACAACCACAGCCCTGTGAGACACCCAGACATCTACGTAAGACCTGTGAGATATAAGAGTAGACGTAAGACCTGTGAGACATAAGAATTATTAAGACCTGTGAGATATAAATTTTAAGATTGTGAGACATAAGAGTAAACAACATTTGTGAGAAATAGACGTAAGACATGTGAGATATATAAGAGTCTTAAGACCTGTGAGATATAAGAGTAGAGTTGACCTGTGAGATGTTGATGATGTAAGACCTGTGAGATATAAGGAACGTAAGACCTGTGAGACATAATAGGCGTAAGACCTGTGAGATATAAGAGTAATAAGACCTGTGAGATATAAGAGTAATAATAATAATAATAATAATAATAAGACCTGTGAGATATAAGAATAACGTAAGAATAATAATAATAAGATATAATAGTAGACGTAATACCTGTGAGATAATAATAATAATAATACATAGATATAATAGTAGATAATACCTGTGAATATAAAGTAATAAGACCTGTGAGATATAAGAGTAGACGTAAGACCTGTGAGACAACAGTAACGTAAGACCTGTGAGATATAAGAGTAGACGTAAGACCTGTGAGATATAAGAGTAGACGTAAGACATGTGAGATATAAGAGTAGACGTAAGACCTGTGAGATATAAGAGTAGACATAAGACCTGTGAGATATAAGAGTAGGCATAACACATGTGAGATATAAGAGTAGACATAACACATGTGAGATATAAGAGTAGACGTAAGACCTGTGAGATATAATAGAGTGAGATATAAGATCACATGTGAGATATAAGAGTAGACGTAACACCTGTGAGATATAAGAGTAGACATAACACATGTGAGATATAAGAGTGAGATATAATAGTAGGCATAAGACCTGTGAGATATAAGAGTAGACACATGTCAGAGACATAACACATGTGAGATATAAGAGTAGACGTAAGACATGTGAGATATAAGAGTAGACGTAAGACCTGTGAGATATAAGAGTAGACGTAAGACCTGTGAGATATAAGAGTAGACGTAAGACCTGTGAGATATAAGAGTAGACGTAAGACATGTGAGATATAAGAGTAGACATAAGACATGTGAGATATAAGAGTAGACATAACACATGTGAGATATAAGAGTAGGCATAACACATGTGAGATATAAGAGTAGACATAACACATGTGAGATATAAGAGTAGACATAACACATGTGAGATATAAGAGTAGACATAACACATGTGAGATATAAGAGTAGACATAACACATGTGAGATATAAGAGTAGGCATAACACATGTGAGATATAAGAGTAGGCATAACACATGTGAGATATAAGAGTAGGCATAACACATGTGAGATATAAGAGTAGGCATAACACATGTGAGATATAAGAGTAGAGCATAACACATGTGAGATATAAGAGTAGACATAACACATGTGAGATATAAGAGTAGGCATAACACATGTGAGATATAAGAGTAGGCATAACACATGTGAGATATAAGAGTAGGCATAACACATGTGAGATATAAGAGTAGGCATAACACATGTGAGATATAAGAGTAGGCATAACACATGTGAGATATAAGAGTAGGCATAACACATGTGAGATATAAGAGTAGGCATAAGACATGTGAGACATAAGAGTAGACATAACACATGTGAGATATAAGAGTAGGCATAACACATGTGAGACATAAGAGTAGGCATAACACATGTGAGACATAAGAGTAGGCATAACACATGTGAGATATAAGAGTAGACATAACACATGTGAGATGTAAGAGTAGGCATAACACATGTGAGATGTAAGAGTAGGCATAACACATGTGAGATATAAGAGTAGACATAACACATGTGAGATATAAGAGTAGGCATAACACATGTGAGATATAAGAGTAGGCATAACACCTGTGAGATATAAGAGTAGACTTAAGACCTGTGAGATATAAGAGTAGACGTAAGACATGTGAGATATAAGAGTAGACGTAAGACATGTGAGATATAAGAGTAGACGTAAGACATGTGAGATATAAGAGTAGACGTAAGACATGTGAGATATAAGAGTAGACGTAAGACATGTGAGATATAAGAGTAGACGTAAGACATGTGAGATATAAGAGTAGACGTAAGACATGTGAGATATAAGAGTAGACGTAAGACATGTGAGATATAAGAGTAGACGTAAGACATGTGAGATATAAGAGTAGACGTAAGACATGTGAGATATAAGAGTAGACGTAAGACAAGTGAGATATAAGAGTAGACATAAGACCTGTGAGATATAAGAGTAGACGAAGACCTGTGAGATATAAGAGTAGACGTAAGACATGTGAGATATAAGAGTAGAGGTAAGACCTGTGAGATATAAGAGTAGACGTAAGACATGTGAGATATAAGAGTAGGCATAAGACCTGTGAGATATAAGAGTAGACGTAAGACATGTGAGATATAAGAGTAGACGTAAGACATGTGAGATATAAGAGTAGAGGTAAGACCTGTGAGATATAAGAGTAGACGTAAGACCTGTGAGATATAAGAGTAGACGTAAGACCTGTGAGATATAAGAGTAGACGTAAGACCTGTGAGATATAAGAGTAGACATAAGACCTGTGAGATATAAGAGTTGAGACATAAGAGTAGGCATAACACATGTGAGACATAAGAGTAGGCATAACACATGTGAGACATAAGAGTAGGCATAACACCTGTAAGACATAAGAGTAGGCATAACACCTGTAAGACATAAGAGTAGGCATAACACCTGTAAGACATAAGAGTAGGCATAACACCTGTAAGACATAAGAGTATTGCATGTGTTTGACATAAGAGTAGGCGTAACACCTGTGAGATATGTTTATGTATCAATGTGTTATAATGTGTGTTCATGGATGGATTTGCGACTGTTTCAATGTGTTATAATGTATGTTCCTGGATGGATTTGCGACTGTTTCAATGTGTTATAACGTATGTTCCTGGATGGATTTGCGACTGTTTCAATGTGTTATAATGTATGTTCCTGGACGGATTTGCGACTGTTTCAATGTGTTATAACGTATGTTCCTGGATGGATTTGCGACTGTTTCAATGTGTTATAATGTATGTTCCTGGATGGATTTGCGATGTGTTATAATGTATGTTCCTGGATGGATTTGCGACTGTTTGAATGTGTTATAATGTATGTTCCTGGATGGATTTGCGACTGTTTCAATGTGTTATAATGCGTGGCTGTAATATACGTGTGTATGTGATTGGGTTGTACTAGAAGTGTTTGTGTGTAAATTAATGTATATATCTGTGTGTGTACATATGTATATGTATATGTATATGTATATGTATATATTAATATATACGCCTGTACGTATGTATGTGTTTATGTATATGTATGTATGTATATGTTTATGTGTGTGTGTATGTATGTATGTATGTATGTATGTATGTATATATGTGTGTCTGAATGTATGTATGTATGTAATATGTAATACGCAATATGTATGTATGTATTATGTAATACGACAATATGTATGTATGTATGTAATATGTTATATAATATGTATGTATGTATGTAATATGTAATACG
>JAXRKP010003263.1:0-10000 GCA_037039925.1 Doris montereyensis | reverse complement strand
TTCGTTGTGGATGTGGGTAAATCAAATCAAATCAAATAAAAAATCAATGTTTGAAAGCAGACTGCCTGTGAGAAAACAAAACTCAATGGGACAGACTCAAAAAAGGTGGAGTGTATAATGGTTGCTACCAAGAATCAAATTTTAGCAACATAAAATTGGTTTCTTCAAACAGGTAGATAATACATGAAATGAAATAATTTCACGCCGTTGCATCAGATCATTAGCACCTGCATTGAGTGGGGAGAAAGGGGGGGGGGAAGGTGGTGTTGGTGTTGCAGTGGTTATGCTGCCAGACTTAGGATCATAAGATTCCAGGTTCGAATCCTAGCAAATCCTAATCTGACGTAGTGTTCCTTGGGAAATACACTTACATGTAACACACATTTTCCCTACTCGACCAAAGTGCAAATGGGTATAAGCATGATAGCTTGAAAGTAAAAGCCTGCATTAAACTAGCGTCCTGTCCAAGAGAAAATTATTATCACCTTTTCCACTTCACCCGATGTGGCGTCCGTGGCCAAGCGGGTAGGCTTCCGGACTGGGGATCGAGAGGTCCCGAGTTTGAATCCTAGCAAAGCCAAGTCCGACGCTGTGGTCCTTGGGAAAGACACTTAACACGCATTTTCCCCACTCTGCCCAGGTCAAATGGGTACAAGCACTATTTTGAGAGTAAAAACCTGTGTCAGACTAGCATCCTGGCCAGGAGGTGAATAAAGTCACTTGTTCTGCTTCACGCTATAGGAACTGGGATAAGCTCTGGCTCTATGGGCCTTAAGAGCCTTGAAGGAACCTAACTTACTTACTTATTTCACACGATAGAAATAGAAAGCGGGATAAGCTCTGGCTCTACAGGTTGCAATGCCTTGAAAGAACTTAACTTTACTTAACTTGAATGAGAAAAGGTGGCAAGGGAAGAAATCACCTATTTCGTGTCATCGTACAGAAATTTGGATAAGCTCAGATTCTTTGTGCCATAACAACCTTGATATAAATTTTGCTCCATTGATCATCTTAGGCAAACTTGATTTGACGCCTACTCTTTCAGAGATGGATCAAAGATGGATCAGAGATTGATCAAAGATTCGATCAGAGATGGATCAGAGATTGATCAGAGATTGATCAGAGATTGATCAGAGATGGATCAGAGATTCGATCAGAGATTTGTCAGAGATTGATCAGAGATGGATCAGAGATTGATCAGAGATTGATCAGAGATGGATCAGAGATTCGATCAGAGATTGATCAGAGATTGATCAGAGATGGATCAGAGATTGATCAGAGATGAATCAGAGATGGATCAGAGATGGACAGCACAACCACCTCTAACCTTTTGGAGTTCAATGAACACATGGTTATAGAGTGAACAGAGGATCAAAGTTATCGAACAGACAAACAAACAGGCAAACACATAGAAACTTCACCTTGTGTTCAAAACAACCAAAAATGTAGCGACCAGGTCCATATGGCGTTCTTCCGAGGAGAAAATTGGCAAAGAGTTGATCGTAGCTATCAAGGGTCAGAGGGTAATGGCCGTTCTAAAAAAAAGGCAAAAAGAGTAGAACACAGGAAGTGGTATGATGAAAACAGTTTGTGTATAATTTCATCTTGCACCAATCTTAATGACTAACCAACTCTTATTTCATTCAGATCATAAAACATCTTTTTCATAATTCTATTCTACCGGTACTTCCATCTCATTCATCCGTTATTGGGGGCTTGGTAGTCCAGTGGGCAGTCCAGCGTGAGTGTGTAGTCCAATGTGTAGTCCAGTGTGTAGTCCAATGTGTATTCCAGTGTGTAGTCCAATGTGTAGTCCAGTGTGAGTGCGTAGTCCAATGTGTAGTCCAGTGTGAGTGTGTAGTCCAATGTGTAGTCCAGTGTGAGTGTGTAGTCCAATGTGTAGTCCAGTGTGTAGTCCAGTGTGAGTGTGTAGTCCAATGTGTAGTCCAGTGTGAGTGTGTATTCCAATGTGTAGTCCAGTGTGTAGTCCAATGTGTAGTCCAGTGTGAGTGCGTAGTCCAATGTGTAGTCCAGTGTGAGTGTGTAGTCCAATGTGTAGTCCAGTGTGTAGTCCAATGTGTAGTCCAGTGTGAGTGTGTAGTCCAATGTGTAGTCCAGTGTGAGTGTGTAGTCTAATGTGTAGTCCAGTGTGTAGTCCAGTGTCAGGCTCTCAACTAAAAGGTAGTGGGTTCAAGCCTAGACGGTTTAAAACGTTTCCCAATTTTTTGGGAGTAAAACCGCCCTCAGGCAGTAAACAAACCCAAACCAACACATACCTAAAGAGGTCTGGTGTACATGTGGAGAATACTTTTGTTTTGATATGCCTAATAGGTTAAAAGTGTGTCTGCATATAACTTTTTAACACTCTGGTTGATAAGCCTTAGACTTAGATATCAAAAGTAATTCCTATCGCTAAGAGATTTCCTGACAAAAATATAACAAATAGGTTCAGTTTAAGTCTAAACAGATTGAACAGGTGACTAATTTACCAGAGCAATAAAAAGGTGGCCAAAAGGGAAATCACCTCATAAGTTAAAAGAAGTTGTCTTTCTTCTTTCTTTATCAGCTGCCATACAACATTCCGATGTACGGGTTAAAAGAAGTTGTGCAATTGCTGTTTAAAACATAAAAATGCTAGATCTATTAACATTTTGAACAAATGAAGATTGCACTTAGCTCCACGATGAGAAACAATGACATAAGTCAACCATAGCACTTAAATTCTTATAAAAAAACACTGTCCAAAGATCCTTGATGCTTGTTTATAAAGTTATATTAGGGGTGACTTTCTCTAACTTTGAACTTTAAACCAGAAACCACTGCACCCAGGACAATGCCATTTCATAATAGTATACAGGTTTAAGATAACCTTTTTAGGTTCTTATTAAGTTAACTTTTTGTTCAAGATATTTGAATTCATTCAAAAAAATATCCTATGCCTTCGATCAAGGGCACTGTTTATATTGATGCTAATTCACGGATTGAGGTCATTACAATAATAAACCAGTGTAACCTCAGTAGGCCTATGGAACTACTAATCGCACTGACATCACCCATACCCTGTGCAACATCACCCATACCCTGTGCAACATCACCCATCATACCCTTTGCAACATCACCCAAACCCTGTGCAACATCACCCATACCTTGTGCAACATCACCCATACCCTGTGCAACATCACCCATACCCTGTGCAACATCACCCATACCCTGTGCAACATCACCCATACCCTGTGCAACATCACCCATAGCCTGTGCAACATCACCCATACCCTGTGCAACATCACCCATACCCTGTGCAACATCACCCAAACCCTAGTGCAACATCACCCATACCCTGTGCAACATCACCCATACATCATCCATACCCTGTGCAACATCACCCATACCCTGTGCAACATCACCCATACCCTGTGCAACATCACCCATACCCTGTGCAACATCACCCATAGCCTGTGCAACATCACCCATACCAACATCACCCATACCCTGTGCAGTAGCAACAGTAGTTGAGATAGTGAAACCAATGTCTAGAAACTAATCAATCTACGCCCAGAAACCAATAAAGCTTTCAATAACATATCACCTTCATAACTTTCTTTCTATATTTATCATTTCCCATTCTACCTTCTGGTGTGTGCTCGAAATGATCTTTCTCCACACTGCTATATCCAGACATTTTCTGTTTCCTTCTGTGAAGGTTAACTTTCTGTGCTTTTGTGCCTCTTTTAGATCTTCTTCCTACTTTCTCCAATGTCTGTCTTTTGGTCTTTTACTTTGGGTTTATGTATACTGATTTAGTTGCTCTATTATCGTTCATTCTGTTTACATGCCCGAACCACATGAGTTGATTTATTCCTATTTCAGTTTTTATGCCGTCTGCTTTGGTTTGATCTCTTATCATTGTGTTTCTGATTCTGTCTCTCTTAGTTTTTTTTCGCTACTTCTCTTCTTCGATGTTTCATTTCAGTAGACCTCCTTAACGAGCTAGAACAATCTCAAAGTTATCTCAACCTTACATCAGTCATCTGCTTGTAGGCCGTGTCGGAAATATCTTGTGCCTGGTCGGGTTCGAGGTGAACCATGTCTCTGTAGAAGACTGCAAGATCGTTGGCGAAGAGAACATTTTGGTCTGCGGACAAACAGGAAAGAGTGAGATTGTTAACCCTACTTGCCTTACAAAAAAAGAAGAGTCCTATTTCCAGTTTTGAGTGTGCGATTTACAACAAAAGAAGAATGTAATATACTATTCCTATTTCTAGGAATGGGCTTCAAATGCACCCCCTAAGTCCAAGTGATACAAAATATGGAATTCTCCTAAATATAGGTTTCGGGAGCAAATGTAACCCAAGCACAATCCTCTCAACTGGTTGTCTTTATTTGATTTGATTTACCCACATCCACAAGTAAGATGATCTCGGGGTGGGATTTTAAATTTTGTCCGGACTGCCCTGTAAACAGAAAAGGGATCTTTAATGTGCACAGAGTGTTGTGATCTGCACACGGGACCTCCCTTTTTATCGTCCTTTTCCAATGGAACTAGGTGTCGAGCCACCTACAGAGGGGGAGGGGGAGGATTTTATTCGACAATATGTTCATCCCTTGGAGGGGCTCGAACTCATTACCTTTTGGTTGAGAGGCCGACACCTTGCTTCTGGACTACCGAGTCCCCCACTCAGCTGGTTCTTATCACTAAGGTGAATTGGTCTGAACACCAAATCCCAAATTTGAATCTACCTGCAAGTCCATTATTTTACCATGAAGAGAAAGTATTTTATCGAAGGAGAAAATGATTTATGGAATATCAGGAATATACAAGATTCTACTCCTGATTACCTTACCCTTAACCCTGAGAATGGCACTTACTTTACTTTACCTACAACTCTGAGAATGACACTTATTTTACTTTACCTACAACTCTGAGAATGACAGTTATTTTACTTTGCCTACAACTCTGAGAATGACACTTATTTTACTTTACCTACAACTCTGAGAATGACACTTATTTTACTTTACCTACAACTCTGAGAATGGCACTTATTTTACTTTACCTACAAGTAACTCTGAGAATGACACTTATTTTACTTTACCTACAAGTAACTCTGAGAATGACACTTATTTTACTTTACCTACAAGTAACTCTGAGAATGGCACTTACTTTACTTTACCTACAAGTAACTCTGAGAATGACACTTATTTTATTTTACCTACAAGTAACTCTGAGAATGGTACTTATTTTACTTTACCTACAACTCTGAGAATGGCACTTACTTTACTTTACCTACACCTCTGAGAATGGCACTTATTTTACTTTACCTACAACTCTGAGAATGGCACTTATTTTACTTTACCTACACCTCTGAGAATGGCACTTACTTTACTTTACCTACAAGTAACTCTGAGAATGACACTTACTTTACTTTACCTACAAGTAACTCTGAGAATGACACTTATTTTACTTTACCTACAAGTAACTCTGAGAATGACACTTATTTTACTTTACCTACAAGTAACTCTGAGAATGGCACTTACTTTACTTTACCTACAACTTTGAGAATGACACTTATTTTACTTTACCTACAACTCTGAGAATGCCACTTATTTTACTTTACCTACACCTCTGAGAATGACACTTATTTTATTTTACCTACACCTCTGAGAATGACACTTATTTTACTTTACCTACACCTCTGAGAATGACACTTACTTTTACTTTACCTACAACTCTGAGAATGACACTTACTTTACTTTACCTACAACTCTGAGAATGACACTTACTTTACTTTACCTACACCTCTGAGAATGACACTTACTTTACTTTACCTACAAGTAACTCTGAGAATGGCACTTACTTTACTTTACCTACAAGTAACTCTGAGAATGACACTTACTTTACTTTACCTACAAGTAACTCTGAGAATGGCACTTACTTTACTTTACCTACAAGTAACTCTGAGAATGGCACTTACTTTACTTTACCTACAAGTAACTCTGAGAATGACACTTATTTTACTTTACCTACAAGTAACTCTGAGAATGACACTTACTTTACTTTACCTACAAGTAACTCTGAGAAATGACACTTACTTTACTTTACCTACAAGTAACTATGAGAATGGCACTTACTTTACTTTACCTACAAATAACTCTGAGAATGGCACTTACTTTACTTTACCTACAACTCTGAGAATGGCACTTACTTTACTTTACCTACAAGTAACTCTGAGAATGGCACTTACTTTACTTTACCTACAAGTAACTCTGAGAATGGCACTTACTTTACTTTACCTACAAGTAGCTCTGAGAATGGCACTTACTTTACTTTACCTACACCTCTGAGAATGGCACTTACTTTACTTTACCTACAACTCTGAGAATGGCACTTATTTTACTTTACCTACAAGTAACTCTGAGAATGGCACTTACTTTACTTTACCTACAAGTAACTCTGAGAATGACACTTACTTTATTTTACCTACAAGTAACTCTGAGAATGGCACTTACTTTATTTTACCTACAAGTAACTCTGAGAATGGCACTTACTTTATTTTACCTACAAGTAACTCTGAGAATGGCACTTACTTTATTTTACCTACAAGTAACTCTGAGAATGGCACTTACTTTACTTTAACTGCAAGTAACTCTGAGAATGACACCTACTTTATTTTACTTACAAGTAACTCTGAGAATGGCACTTACTTTACGTTACCTAGAAGTAACTCTGGGAATAGCATTTACTTTACTTTACCTACAAGTAACTCTGAGAATGGCACTTACTTTACTTTACCTACAAGTAACTCTGAGAATGGCACCTACGTTATGTTACCTACAAGTAACTCTGAGAATGGCACTTACTTTACTTTACCTACAAGACTGGACCAAAAAAGCACAACTCCTATAACAAGCACATAATGAAAAGTAAACATTTGGGGGTAAGGTCAAGGAGGAGGGGGTGGGGTGGGGAGGAAAGGACAAAGGCCTGCAATTCGCCAATGCAGATGCCCAGGCCAACAAGACACCAACCTCTAATGAACGTCAGACTTTCATCCGTGTAAACATCATCATCAACACAATTAAAAACCAGCATATAAAAACCAAGTTTTAGTTACTAAGGTAAGTAAACAAGTGTAAGTGACTGTTACTATGCTAAAATAACACAACACTAAAACCTACTCCTTCACTCCATGATCGCCGCATCTTTGGCTTCATTGAAATTGCTCTCAATCCACCATGCGTGGTGATCTCAGTGTGAATTAAAAGAGGAAGCAGCAAGATGATAGATAAGTAAAAGAGTGAAAGGGAAAGAAGTAGGACCTACCAGTGGCACCATCAGTCAGGTCAACCGCCCACTCACCCACACGTGTGGAGGACACAAACAATAATGTGGGCAAATTCCACACAAGTCGAACATGAACCAACCAACAAAACAGACAAAGAAACTTACTCTTTCTGTCACTTACTCTTTATGTCACTTACTCTTTCTGTCACTTACTCTTTCTGTCACATACTCTTTCTGTCACTTACTCTTTCTGTCACTTGCTCTTTCTGTCACTTACTCTTTCTGTCACTTACTCTTTCTGTCACTTACTCTTTCTGTCACTTACTCCTTCTGTCATTTACTCCTTCTGTCATTTCTATCTGTCTTTACTGTCTCTGTCTTACTCTTTCTGTCATTTACTCTTTCTGTCACTTACTCTTTCTGTCACTTACTCTTTCTGTCACTTACTCTTTCTGTCACTTACTCTTTCTGTCACTTACTCTTTCTGTCACTTACTCTTTCTGTCACTTACTCTTGCTGTCATTTACTCTTTCTGTCACTTACTCTTTCTGTCTCTTACTCTTTCTGTCACTCACTCTTTCTGTCACTTACTCTTTCTGTCACTTACTCTTTCTGTCATTTACTTTTTCTGTCACTCACTTTCTGTCACTTACTCTTTCTGTCACTTACTCTTTCTGTCACTCACTCTTTCTGTCACGTACTCTTTCTGTCACTTACTCTTTCTGTCACTTACTCTTTCTGTCACTTACTCTTTCTGTCACTTGCTCTTTCTGTCACTTACTCTTTCTGTCACATACTCTTTCTGTCACTTACTCTTTCTGTCACTTACTCTTTCTGTCACTTACTCTTTCTGTCACTTACTCTTTCTGTCACTTACTCTTTCTGTCACTTACTCTTTTCTGTCACTTACTCTTTCTGTCACTTACTCTTTCTGTCACTTACTCTTTCTGTCACTTACTCTTTCTGTCACTTACTCTTTCTGTCACTTACTCTTGCTGTCACTTACTATTTCTGTCACTTACTCTTTCTGTCTCTTACTCTTTCTGTCACTCACTCTTTCTGTCACTTACTCTTTCTGTCACTTACTGTATCTGTCACTAACTCTTTCTGTCACTTACTCTTTCTGTCACTTACTGTATCTGTCACTAGCTCTTTCTGTCACTTACTCTTTCTGTCACTAACTCTTTTTGTCACTTACTCTTTCTGGCACTTACTCTTTCTGTCACTTACTCTTTCTGTCAATGATTTTGAACAGGACTTTGGGCAAAAGTCGTAGCCAGATGGGAAAGTTGTGCATGCCTATACATCCACTGAGAAGGTTTGACCACATGGCTAGCCAGCACTCCATATCCACACCGTCTGTGTTGATGGTGGTCCAGTTGTTGTTGTTGTTGTCGTCGTTTTGATTGGCGATGAGATTGAAGCGGAGGAGGAGGAGGAGGAGGAGGAGGAGGAGGAGGAAGAAGAATAATGTCAATGTTTATGAGTTAGTGTCATGTCAGCATGTGAGTTTGTTAGAATAAGGCAAGATGAATTATATATATATAACATACAGGTAGATAAGAATGACAAGGTAATTATATAAAATACAACAGACACTTACCAAAACATACGTTTCTTCACTTTATATGGCTGGAAACCAGTACCAGCATCAACTGGTGAATAAAGCCTGCATATCATGGAGGTGGGAATTATGTATTATGTTTTATCTCTTATGTTTTACGCTACAGAAACCGCAATAGGAGCACAAGCTCTATGGGAACAACGGCCTTACAGGAACTTTACTTTTAGTCTGAGCAAATCAGTTTACCACCTAGCCAGCAACTCATCCGGCAAGACATCTTCTACCATGTGACATTATGTCATCTTCTACCATGTGACATTATATCATCTTCTACCATGTGACATTATATCATCTTCTACCATGTGACATTATGTCATCTTCTACCATGTGACATTATATCATCTTCTACCATGTGACATTATGTCATCTTCTACCATGTGACATTATGTCATCTTCTATCATGTGACATTATATCATCTTCTACCATGTGACATTATGTCATCTTCTACCATGTGACATTATATCATCTTCTACCATGTGACATTATGTCATCTTCTACCATGTGACATTATGTCATCTTCTACCATGTGACATTATGTCATCTTCTACCATGTGACATTATCTCATCTTCTACCATGTGACATTATGTCATCTTCTACCATGTGACATTATATCATCTTCTATCATGTGACATTATATCATCTTCTACCATGTGACATTATGTCATCTTCTACCATGTGACATTATATCATCTTCTACAATGTGACATTATGTCATCTTCTATCATGTGACATTAGGTCATCTTCTACCATGTGACATTATGTCATCTTCTACCATGTGACATTATGTCATCTTCTACCATGTGACATTATATCATCTTCTACCATGTGACATTATGTTATCTTCTACCATGTGACATTATGTCCCGATGTGGAAGCAACGTATTGGATGAGAATTTTACTATGTCACAAAAGTCCTGATATTGTAGTTTACCTTCTCCAAAATGCTCTTTGGCCTTTTCTATCATGATTTCAAAAAATGCGTTGTGAATCTCTCGGCATTCCTTGGCTGCAGATCCTTCTTCATCCCATCCTGTGAAGTCTAACACACGCTGGCAACGGGAAGGAGAGAAATGGAAGTACAAAAACAAATCAGAA
>JAXRKP010003262.1:0-19569 GCA_037039925.1 Doris montereyensis | reverse complement strand
GCTGAAACTGAATGTTTCTCTTCAATACCTGTGATACAGACATTGTGTCCACAGGCTGAAACTGAATGTTTCTCTTCAACACCTGTGATACAGCCATTGTCCACAGGCTGAAACTGAATGTTTCTCTTCAACACCTGTGATACAGACATTCTGTCCACATGCTGAAACTGAATGTTTCTCTTCAACACTTGTCATACAGACATTGTGTCCACATGCTGACACTGAATGTTTCTCTTCAACACCTGTGATAAAGACATTGTGTTCACAGCTGAAACTGAATGTTTCTCTTCAACAAACGCATGCTTATGTAATCAACACGTTTAACCTACTACAAACGCGTGTGTATGTAATCAACACGACTAACCTACTACAGATGTGTGTGTATGTAATCAACACGGCTAACCTACTACAGATGTGTGTGTATGTAATCAACACGACTAACCGACTACAGATGTGTGTGTATGTAATCAACACGACTAACCTACTACAGATGTGTGTGTATGTAATCAACACGACTAACCTACTACAGATATGTCTGTACACGTAATCAACACGACTAACCAACCACAAATGTGTCTGTACGTAACCAACACTACTAACCTACTAAATGTTTGTGTACGTAATCAGCACATTTAACCTACTACAAATGTGTGTGTATGTAATCAACACGACTAACCTACAAATGTGCGTGTATGTAATCAACACGACCAACCTACTACAAAAGTGTATGTAATCAACATGACTAACCTACTACAAATGTGTGTGTGTTCACGTAATCCACCCGACTAACCAACCACAAATGTGTGCACACGTAATCAATACGACTAACCAACCACAAATGTGTGTGTACGTAATCAACACGACTAACCAACTACAAATGTGTGCACGTAATCAACACGTTTAACCTACTACAAATGTGTGTATGTAATCAACACGTTTAACCTACTACAAATGTGTACGTAATCAACACGACTAACCAACTACAAATGTGTGTGTATGTAATCAACACAACTAACCTACTACAAATGTGTGTGTACACGTAATCAGCACGACTAACCTACTACAAATGTGTGTACGTAATCAACACGACTAACCTACTACCAAATGTGTGCACACGTAATCAACACGACTAACCAACTACAAATGTGTGTGTATGTAATCAACACGACTAACCACCTACAATTGTGTGTGTATGTAATCAACACGACAAACCAACTACAAATGTGTGTGTATGTAATCAACACGACTAACAACTACAAATGTGTGTGTATGTAATCAACACGACTAACCTACTACAAATGTGTGTGTACGTAATCAACACGTTTAACCTACCAAAATGTGTGTATGTAATCAACACGACTAACCAACCAAATGTGTGTGTACTAATCAACCTACTAACAAACTACAAATGTGTGTATGTAATCAACACGACTAACCAACTACAAATGTGTGTGTATGTAATCAACACGACTAACCAACTACAAATGTGTGTGTACACGTAATCAACACGACTAACCTACTACAAATGTGTGTGTATGTAATCAACACGACTAACCAACTACAAATGCGTGTATGCGTAATCAACACGACTAACCTACTAAATGTGTGTACACGTAATCAACACGACTAACCTACTACAAATGTGTGTGTATGTAATCCAGCACGACTAACCAACTACAAATGTGTGTGTATGTAATCAACACGACTAACCAACTACAAATGTGTGTGTATGTAATCAACACGACTAACCTACTACAAATGTGTGTACACGTAATCAACACGATAACCAACTACAAATGTGTGTGTATGTAATCAACACGACTAACCAACTGTGTGTGTATGTAATCAACACGACTAACCAACTACAAATGTGTGTGTATGTAATCAACACGACTAACCTACTACAAATGTGTGTATGTAATCAACACGACTAACCACTACAAATATGTGTGTAATCAGCACGACTAACCAACTACAAATGTGTGTGTATGTAATCAACACGACTAACCAACTACAAATGTGCAACACGTAATCAATTGTGTGTATGTAATCAACACGACCAACTACAAATGTGTGTGTATGTAATCAACACGACTAACTACAAATGTGTCTGTATGTAATCAACACGACTAACCTACTACAAATGTGTGTATGTAATCAACATGACTAACCAATTACAAATGTGTGCACATGTAATCAACACGACTAACCAACTACAAATGTGTGTGTATGTAATCAACGCGACTAACCAACTACAAATGTGTGTGTAATCAACACGACTAACCAACTGTAAATCAACACGACTAACCAACTACAAATGTGTGTATGTAATCAACACACGCCTAACCAACTACAAATGTGTGCACACGTAATCAACACGACTAACCAACTACAAATGTGTGTGTATGTAATCAACACGACTAACCAACTACAAATGTGTGTGTAATCACACAACTAACCAATTACAAATGTGTGTGTAAATCAACACGACTAACCAACAAAATGTGTGTACACGTAATCAACACGATTAACCAACTACAAATGTGTGTATGTAATCAACACGACTAACCAACTACAAATGTGTGTGTATGTAATCAACACGACTAACCAACTACAAATGTGTGTATGTAATCAACACGACTAACCTACTGCAAAAGTGTGTGTATGTAATCCAACACGACTAACCTACTACAAATGTGTGTGTATGTAATCAGCACAACTAACCAATTACAAATATGTGTATGTAATCAACTAACCTACTACAAATGTGTGTGTATGTAATCAACACGACTAACCAACTACGAAATGTGTGTGTATGTAATCAACTAACCTACTACAAATGTGTGTATGTAATCAACTCGACTAACCTACTACAAATGTGTGTGTATTAATCAACACGACTAACACCTACTACAAATGTGTGTACGTAATCAACACGACTAACCTACTACAAATGTGTGTATGTAATCGTGTACACGTAATCAACACGACTAACCAACTACAAATGTGTGTGTACATGTAATCAGCAGGACTAACCTACTACAAAATGTGCGTATATAATCAACATGGCTAACAACTACAAATGTGTGCACACGTAATCAACATGACTAACCAACTACAAATGTGTGCATACGTAATCAACACGAATAACCTACTACAAATGTGTGTGTATGTAATCAACACGACTAACCTACTACAAATGTGTGTGTATGTAATCAGCACAACCAACTACAAATGTGTGTATGTAATCAACACGTTTAACCTACTACAAATGTGTGTATGTAAACAACACGACTAACCTACTACAAATGTGTGTGTATGTAATCAACACGACTAACCTACTACAAATGTGTGTGTACACGTAATCAACACGTTTAACCTCCTACAAATGTGTGTGTATGTAATCAACACATTAACCTACTACAAATGTGTGTGTATGTAATCAGCGACTAACCAACTACAAATGTGTGTATGTAATCAACACGTTTAACCTACTACAAATGTGTGTATGTAATCAATACGTTTAACCTACTACAAATGTGTGTACATGTAATCAACACGACTAACCTACTACAAATGTGTGTGTACGTAAGCAACACGACTAACCAACTACAAATGTGTGTAGACGTAATCAACACGACTAACCAACTACAAATGTGTGCACACGTAATCAACACGACTAACCAACTACAAATGTGTGCACACGTAATCAACACGACTAACCAACTACAAATGTGTGTGTATGTAATCAACACGACTAACCTACTACAAATGTGTGTGTATGTAATCAACACGACTAACCAACTACAAATGTGTGTGTATGTAATCAACACGACTAACCAACTACAAATGTGTGTGTATGTAATCAACACGACTAACCAACTACAAATGTGTGTGTATGTAATCAACACGACTAACCTACTACAAAAGTGTGTGTATGTAATCAACACGGCTAACCTACTACAAATGTGTGTGTATGTAATCAACTCGACTAACCTACTACAAATGTGTGTGTATGTAATCAACACGACTAACCTACTACAAATGTGTGTGTATGTAATCAACACGACTAACCTACTACAAAAGTGTGTGTATGTAATCAACACGGCTAACCTACTACAAATGTGTGTGTATGTAATCAACTCGACTAACCTACTACAAATGTGTACACGTAATCAACACGACTAACCTACTACAAATGTGTGTACACGTAATCAACACGACTAACCTACTACAAATGTGTGTGTATGTAATCAACACGTTTAACCTACTACAAATGTGTGTATGTAATCAACACGACTAACCTACTACAAATGTGTACACGTAATCAACACGACTAACCTACTACAAATGTGTGTGTACATGTAATCAACAGGACTAACCTACTACAAATGTGTGTGTATATAATCAACATAACTAACCAACTACAAATGTGTGCACACGTAATCAACACGACTAACCAACTACAAATGTGTGTGTATGTAATCAACACGACTAACCTACTACAAATGTGTGTGTATGTAATCAACACAACTAACCAACTACAAATGTGTGTGTATGTAATCAACACGTTTAACCTACTACAAATGTGTGTATGTAATCAACACGACTAACGTACTACAAATGTGTGTGTATGTAATCAACACGACTAACCTACTACAAATGTGTGTGTACACGTAATCAACACGTTTAACCTCCTACAAATGTGTGTGTATGTAATCAACACGACTAACCTACTACAAATGTGTGTGTACGTAATCAACACGACTAACCAACCACAAATGTGTGTATGTAATCAACACGTTTAACCTACTACAAATGTGTGTATGTAATCAACACGTTTAACCTACTACAAAATGTGTGTACATGTAATCAACACGACTAACCTACTACAAATGTGTGTGTATGTAATCAACACGTTTAACCTACTACAAATGTGTGTATGCAATCAACACGACTAACCTACTACAAATGTGTGTATGTAATCAACACGTTTAACCTACTACAAATGTGTGTGTATGTAATCAACACGACTAACCTACTACAAATGTGTGTGTATGTAATCAACACGACTAACCTACTACAAATGTGTGTGTATGTAATCAACACGTTTAACCTACTACAAATGTGTGTGTACGTAATCAACACGACTAACCAATTACAAATGTGTGTGTATGTAATCAACACGACTAACCAACTACAAATGTGTGTGTATGTAATCAACACGACTAACCAACTACAAATGTGTATGTACACGTAATCAACACGACTAACCTACTACAAATGTATGTGTATGTAATCAACACGACTAACCAACTACAAATGTGTGTGTATGTAATCAACACGACTAACCAACTACAAATGTGTGTGTATGTAATCAACACGACTAACCAACTACAAATGTGTATGTACGTAATTAACACGACTAACCTACTACAAATGTATGTGTATGTAATCAACACGGCTAACCAACTACAAATGTGTGTGTATGTAATCAACACGGCTAACCAACTACAAATGTGTGTGTATGTAATCAACACGGCTAACCAACTACAAATGTGTGTGTATGTAATCAACACGGCTAACCAACTACAAATGTGTGTGTATGTAATCAACACGATTAACCAACTACAAATGTGTGTGTATGTAATCAACACGGCTAACCAACTACAAATGTGTGTGTACGTAATCAACACGACTAACCAACTACAAATGTGTGTGTATGTAATCAACACGACTAACCAACTACAAATGTGTGTGTATGTAATCAACACGACTAACCAACTACAAATGTGTGTGTATGTAATCAACACGACTAACCTACTACAAATGTGTGTGTATGTAATCAACACGACTAACCAACCACAAATGTGTGCACACGTAATCAACAGGACTAACCTACTACAAATGTGTGTGTATGTAATCAACACGACTAACCTACTACAAAAGTGTGTGTATGTAATCAACTCGACTAACCTACTACAAATGTGTGTGTATTAATCAACACGACTAACCTACTACAAATGTGTGTACACGTAAGCAACACGACTAACCTACTACAAATGTGTGTATGTAATCAACACGTTTAACCTACTACAAATGTGTACACGTAATCAACACGACTAACCAACTACAAATGTGTGTGTACATGTAATCAACAGGACTAACCTACTACAAATGTGTGTGTATATAATCAACATGGCTAACCAACTACAAATGTGTGTACACGTAATCAACACGACTAACCTACTACAAATGTGTGCACACGTAATCAACACGACTAACCAAATACAAATGTGTGCACACGTAATCAACACGAATAACCTACTACAAATGTGTGTATGTAATCAACACGACTAACCTACTACAAATGTGTGTGTATGTAATCAACACAACTAACCAACTACAAATGTGTGTGTATGTAATCAACACGTTTAACCTACTACAAATGTGTGTGTATGTAATCAACACAACTAACCTACTACAAAAGTGTGTGTATGTAATCAACACAACTAACCAACTACAAATGTGTGTGTATGTAATAAACACGTTTAACCTACTACAAATGTGTGTATGTAATCAACACGACTAACCTACTACAAAAGTGTGTGTATGTAATCAACACGTTTAACCTCCTACAAATGTGTGTGTATGTAATCAACTCGACTAACCTACTACAAATGTGTGTGTATGTAATCAACACGACTAACCAACTACAAATGTGTGTATGTAATCAACACGTTTAACCTACTACAAATGTGTGTGTATGTAATCAATACGTTTAACCTACTACAAATGTGTGTACATGTAATCAACACGACTAACCTTCTACAAATGTGTGTGTACGTAAGCAACACGACTAACCTACTACAAATGTGTGTAGACGCAATCAACACGACTAACCTACTACAAATGTGTGTGTATGTAATCAACACGCCTAACCAACTACAAATGTGTGCACACGTAATCAACACGACTAACCAACTACAAATGTGTGCACACGTAATCAACACGACTAACCAACTACAAATGTGTGCACACGTAATCAACACGACTAACCAACTACAAATGTGTGTGTATGTAATCAACACGACTAACCTACTACAAATGTGTGTGTATGTAATCAACACGACTAACCAACTACAAATGTGTGTGTATGTAATCAACACGACTAACCAACTACAAATGTGTGTGTATGTAATCAACACGACTAACCAACTACAAATGTGTGTGTATGTAATCAACACGACTAACCTACTACAAAAGTGTGTGTATGTAATCAACACAGCTAACCTACTACAAATGTGTGTGTATGTAATCAACTCGACTAACCTACTACAAATGTGTGTGTATGTAATCAACACGACTAACCTACTACAAATGTGTGTGTATGTAATCAACACGACTAACCTACTACAAAAGTGTGTGTATGTAATCAACACGGCTAACCTACTACAAATGTGTGTGTATGTAATCAACTCGACTAACCTACTACAAATGTGTACACGTAATCAACACGACTAACCTACTACAAATGTGTGTACACGTAATCAACACGACTAACCTACTACAAATGTGTGTGTATGTAATCAACACGTTTAACCTACTACAAATGTGTGTATGTAATCAACACGACTAACCTACTACAAATGTGTACACGTAATCAACACGACTAACCTACTACAAATGTGTGTGTACATGTAATCAACAGGACTAACCTACTACAAATGTGTGTGTATATAATCAACATAACTAACCAACTACAAATGTGTGCACACGTAATCAACACGACTAACCAACTACAAATGTGTGTGTATGTAATCAACACGACTAACCTACTACAAATGTGTGTGTATGTAATCAACACAACTAACCAACTACAAATGTGTGTGTATGTAATCAACACGTTTAACCTACTACAAATGTGTGTATGTAATCAACACGACTAACGTACTACAAATGTGTGTGTATGTAATCAACACGACTAACCTACTACAAATGTGTGTGTACACGTAATCAACACGTTTAACCTCCTACAAATGTGTGTGTATGTAATCAACACGACTAACCTACTACAAATGTGTGTGTACGTAATCAACACGACTAACCAACCACAAATGTGTGTATGTAATCAACACGTTTAACCTACTACAAATGTGTGTATGTAATCAACACGTTTAACCTACTACAAAATGTGTGTACATGTAATCAACACGACTAACCTACTACAAATGTGTGTGTATGTAATCAACACGTTTAACCTACTACAAATGTGTGTATGCAATCAACACGACTAACCTACTACAAATGTGTGTATGTAATCAACACGTTTAACCTACTACAAATGTGTGTGTATGTAATCAACACGACTAACCTACTACAAATGTGTGTGTATGTAATCAACACGACTAACCTACTACAAATGTGTGTGTATGTAATCAACACGTTTAACCTACTACAAATGTGTGTGTACGTAATCAACACGACTAACCTACTACAAATGTGTGTGTATGTAATCAACACGTTTAACTTACTACAAATGTGTGCGTATGTAATCAACACGACTAACCTACTACAAATGTGTGTGTATGTAATCAACACGACTAACCAACTACAAATGTGTGTGTATGTAATCAACACGACTAACCAACTACAAATGTGTGTGTGTATGTAATCAACACGACTAACCAACTACAAATGTGTGTGTACACGTAATCAACACGTTTAACCTACTACAAATGTGTGTGTATGTAATCAACACATTTAACCTACTACAAATGTGTACACGTAACCAACACCACTAACCTACTACAAATGTGTGTGTGTGTAATCAACACGACTAACCTACTACAAATGTGTGTGTACACGTAATCAACACGTTTAACCTACTACAAATGTGTGTGTATATAATCAACACGTTTAACCTACTACAAATGTGTACACGTAATCAACACGACTAACCTACTACAAATGTATGTACACGTAATCAACACGACTAACCTACTACAAATGTGTGTACACGTAATCAACACGTTTAACCTACTACAAATGTGTGTGTATATAATCAACACGTTTAACCTACTACAAATGTGTACACGTAATCAACACGACTAACCAACTACAAATGTGTGTGTATGTAATCAACACAACTAACCTACTACAAATGTGTGTGTACACGTAATCAGCACGACTAACCTACTACAAATGTGTACACGTAATCAACACGACTAACCTACTACAAATGTGTGTACACGTAATCAACACGACTAACCTACTACAAATGTGTGTGTATGTAATCAACACGTTTAACCTACTACAAATGTGTGTATGTAATCAACACGACTAACCTACTACAAATGTGTACACGTAATCAACACGACTAACCTACTACAAATGTGTGTGTACATGTAATCAACAGGACTAACCTACTACAAATGTGTGTGTATATAATCAACATAACTAACCAACTACAAATGTGTGCACACGTAATCAACACGACTAACCAACTACAAATGTGTGTGTATGTAATCAACACGACTAACCTACTACAAATGTGTGTGTATGTAATCAACACAACTAACCAACTACAAATGTGTGTGTATGTAATCAACACGTTTAACCTACTACAAATGTGTGTATGTAATCAACACGACTAACCTACTACAAATGTGTACACGTAATCAACACGACTAACCTACTACAAATGTGTGTACACACGTAATCAACACGACTAACCTACTACAAATGTGTGTGTATGTAATCAACACGACTAACCAACCACAAATGTGTGTATGTAATCAACACGTTTAACCTACTACAAATGTGTGTATGTAATCAACACGTTTAACTCTACTACAAATGTGTACACGTAATCAACACGACTAACCTACTACAAATGTGTGTGTATGTAATCAACACGTTTAACCTACTACAAATGTGTGCATGCAATCAACACGACTAACCTACTACAAATGTGTAATCAACACGTTTAACCTACTACAAATGTGTGTGTATGTAATCAACACGTTTAACCTACTACAAATGTGTGTGTATGTAATCAACACGACTAACCTACTACAAATGTGTGTGTATGTAATCAACACGACTAACCTACTACAAATGTGTATGTAATCAACACGTTTAACCTACTACAAATGTGTGTGTACGTAATCAACACGACTAACCTACTACAAATGTGTGTGTATGTAGTCAACACGTTTAACTTACTACAAATGTGTGCGTATGTAATCAACACGACTAACCTACTACAAATGTGTGTGTATGTAATCAACACGACTAACCTACTACAAAATGTGTATGTAATCAACACGTTTAACCTACTACAAATGTGTGTATGTAATCAACACGTTTAACCTACTACAAATATGTGTGTATGTAATCAACACGTTTAACCTACTACAAATGTGTATGTAATCAACACGTTTAACCTACTACAAATGTGTATGTGTATGTAATCAACACGTTTAACCTCAACAAAATGTGTATGTAATCAACACGACTAACCTACAACAAATGTGTATGTAATCAACACGACTAACCTACTACAAATGTGTGTGTATGTAATCAACACGACTAACCTACTACAAATGTGTGTGTATGTAATCAACACGACTAACCTACAAAATGTATGTAATCAACACGACTAACCTACTACAAATGTGTGTGTGTATAATCAACACGACTAACCAACTACAAATGTGTGTGTACACGTAATCAACACGTTTAACCTACTACAAATGTGTGTGTATGTAATAATCAACAAATGTGACTAATCAACAACTTTAACCTACTACAAATGTGTACACGTAATCAACACGACAACCTACTACAAATGTGTACACGTAATCAACACGACAAACCTACTACAAATGTGTACAACACGACTAACCTACACAAATGTGTATGTTCAACACGACTAACCTACTACAAATGTGTGTATGTAATAATCAACACGTTTAACCTACTACAAATGTGTACACGTAATCAACACGACTAACCAACTACAAATGTGTGTGTATGTAATCAACACAACTAACCTACTACAAATGTGTGTGTATGTAATCAACACGACTAACCAACTACAAATGTGTGTACACGTAATCAACACGACTAACCAACTACAAATGTGTGTACACGTAATCAACACGACTAACCAACTACAAATGTGTGTACACGTAATCAACACGACTAACCAACTACAAATGATACGCCGTTGTCAGCACGGGCATGTTCTAATTTTTGTTGGTTGGTCGTGCAAACAAGTGATGAGTCATCAGCTAAGAGGTCTACCAGGGACTTTGGTCAACTCATTGAAACTTTGTTAAAACAAATTAATCACAGTATTTGATTCAACGCCACAAAATCAGGAAAACAATAGCGTAAAAAACGATTTTCTCCTAGATATTAACGCTTCTCTCTATTTTGGTTGCTGGGACCTGCTAGTCGCGCGAGAAGATTCCCGTCACGAGATTCCTGTCACGAGATTCCCGTCGTGACCCCGTCCCTTAATTCAAAAAGACGCGGCCAAACGACTCAGTGTCGTATGTACTCAAGTCGTGTCGTGGCTGACAGGTGGGGGACTCAAGCCCTAACCCACACGTAACAACCAAGACGAACACCAGTCAATAACGTTTAAGGGATATAACCAGAGTGGGTAATGACGCCAGCTAGTTCTAACCCTAACTTGAAATAAACGTAAATCTATATCAAGTCTGGAAAATAAGATAAACTGACATGAATTGGCTTCCTCCACTGGAAACGTTGGGCATATCTAAGCTGTCAGCCTAATCACAACATGCACAAGGATATCGATTTTTTTTAATTAGGTCACATGGCAGAACGCCAACCGGAAGCGACAAGAGATAAAATGGTCATTGATATCCTGGTACCAGCCCGTCGTCATCATGTGACTTAAAATAGAAGGAAAAAATAAACACGTTTCCAGTTTCCAGTCGTCTACGTTCCGAATAGATTATGAATGATAAATAGACGTTTCCTGCACTATTAGATTTCTGGCCTGTTCGTTTTTCTACCTTGAATTTTCACGCCAATAGCTAGACTCACGTGTATTGTTAATGTGCCAATAGCTAGACTCACGTATATTGTTTTCACGCCAATAGCTAGACTCACGTGTATATTGTTTTCACGCTAATCAGACGTGTATATTGTTTTCACATCTCACTGCACTTTCACGCCACACAGACTCACGTGTATATTGTTTTCACGCCAATAGCAGACTCACGTGTATATTGTTTTTTCGCCAATAGCCTCACGTGATATTTTTTCACGCCAATAGCTAGACTCACGTGTATATTGTTTTCACGCCAATAGCTAGACTCACGTGTATATTGTTTTCACGCCAATAGCTAGACTCACGTGTATATTGTTTTCGCCACATCGCTAGACTCACGTGTATATTGTTTTCACGCCAATAGCTAGACTCACGTGTATATTGTTTTGTACGTCAAAATAATATTACATTAAGGGCGAGGGAAGTTGACGTCATGACAATTACACATTAACATGTGACGGCAGTCTTGTAATCAAATATAACGAAACTGGTCACCCTTTAGAATGGAATCAAAGCACAACGTACACATTCTTGCTTATTTTGACATGGAAGATTTCTTGAATAGAGACATCGTGGCGCCATCAGTAGTGTTGTGAGTTTGCAATCACGACGACAATGGTTCAAAACTGTTGGTGGCCTATCAGGGGTCTCCAAATGGGTCGATATCGATCTCTGGGGGTCGATGGAACAATTCAAATGGTTGATAAACGAATGAATATGGAAACTGTGCATCTACAGTATCATAAGTAGTATTTATTTATTCATTGTTTGTACATGTCCGTCCGGGGGGGCTGGATGTCAATAAGGGGTCAAGGATTCCAAGAAGGGTTCGGATGGTCTGAAACGTTTGGGAACCTCTGGCTTAGATTGTTTTAACCATGTACTCTTAGAAAGGTACTTCGCTTTCCTCACTTAACGCTGATGTGAACGAGTACCCAGCTATGAAACAAGAAAGATCTTGTCTGAGTGTCAATATGACGTTCCCAGGCAGGCTGTATGCCTCCCATGGAACTAAGAAGAGTTTTTATGGCTGATAGCTTTCAATGGAACTGAGAAAGAGTGTGTATTACATGGCTTTCAATGGAACTGAGAAAGAGGCATGGTTTGTATGGCTGATGGCTTTTCAATGGAACTGAGAAATAGTTTGTATGGCTGATGGCTTTCAATGGAACTGAGAAAGAGTTTGTATGACTGATGGCTTTCAATGGAACTGAAAAAGAGTTTGTATGGTTACTGATGGCTTTCAATGGAACTGAAAAACGGTTTGTAGTTTGTATGGCTGATTTGGGCTGATGGCTTTCAATGGAACTGAGAAAGAGTTTATATGGCTGATGGCTTTCAATGGAACTGAGAAGAGTTTGTATGGCTGATGGCTTTCAATGGAACTGAGAAAAGAGTTTAAATGGCATGGCCTGCTGGCTTTCAATCAAACTGAGAAAGAGTTTAAATAGAATGGCCTGATGGCTTTTCAATGAAACTGAAAGACTTTAAATGGAATGGCCTGATGGGCTTCCAATGGAACTGAGAAATAGTTTAAATGGAATGGCCTGGTAGGGCTTACAATGGAACTGAGAAGAGTTTAAATGGAATGACCTGCTGGCTGTCAATAGACCTGAGAAAAGAGTTTAAATGGAATGGCATGTTGGCTTTCAATTAAACTGAGAAAGAGTTTAAATGGAATGGCTGATGGGTTTCAATGGAACTGAGAAAAGTTTAAATGGAATGGCCTGCTTGCTTTTCAATGGAACTGAGAAAGAGTTTAAATGGAATGGCCTACTGGCTTTCAATCGAATTGAGAAAGAGTTTAAATGGAATGGCCTGATGGGTTTCAATGGAACGGAGAAAGAGTTTAAATGAAATGGCCTGCTGGCTTTCAATCGAATTGAAAAGAGTTTAAATGGAATGGCCTGATGGGTTTCAATGGAACTGAGAAATAGTTTAAATGGAATGGCCTACTGGCTTTCAATGGAACTGAGAAATAGTTTAAATGGAACGGCATGTTGGCTTTCAATCGAACTGAGAAGAGTTTAAATGGAATGGCCTACTGGCTTTCAATGGAACTGAGAAATAGTTTAAATGAAACGGCCTGTTATTATCAATGGAACTGAGAAAGAGTTTAAATGGAATGGCCTGGCTTCTTTCAATCGAACTGAGAAAAGTTTGAATGGAATGGCCTGCTTGTTTTCAATGGAACTGAGAAAAAACTTTAAAGGAATGGCCTGTTGGTTTCAAATGGAAGGGAGAAAAATGTTTAAATGGAATGGCATGTTGACTTTCAAATGGAACTGAGAAAGTGTTTGAATAGAATGGCATGTTGTCTTTCAATGGAGAGTGATAAAGAGTTTGAATAGAATGGCATGTTGTCCTTTCAATGGAAGTGATAAAAGAGTTTGAATAAGTAACATGTATAATGGAAGTGATAAAAGTTTGAATAGAATGGCATATTTGTCTTTCAATGGAACGAAACAACAATCTTGGACTTTGACTTACATATTACATAGTATGGACATGTTGCTCCTCCGTTAGACCCTGCCTGTCATCAAAGTTGTCGGAGTGAAATAAAACAAACAGCTGTCGACGATGAAAGCAATAAACTGTTGAAGATAAGACATCCAAATGTCTACAGACATCTAGTGTGCATCTACAATTACTCTACTGTTTCACTTGAATGGTGAAATGGTTATCTTTATGTCGGTATAACTAGAATTTCCATTCAAGTTTTGTCATTTTATGAAGGGATTATTTATCGTAAGAATAGAACAGCACAATGTAAACTTGAATGGCACCCAGCAAAGGGCATATCCTTCATCAGATAGATGTATGCTACTGATCTCAACATCTACAACCCGAATGATATGAGTGTGTGTATGTGTGTGTGTGTGTGTGTGTGTTTGTCTATCTGTTAAACTGTCTGTGTGTGTGTGTGTGTGCCAGTGTGTCTGTGCGTGTGAGTGTAAAATTAGAATACCTTTTGTTGCAGCCCAACGAAATTGTTTTTGAACACATTCCTTTGCTGTCCAAGTCAACCAAAAAAGACCGATGAGAGAGAATCTGACCAATTTGACCATTTCAAAGTTCTTGGATGACCAACGTTATTCGTATCAGCACACTACACTTTATGGAATTGTTTGTAGCCAAAGGGTCTTTTTTTTTCGTCGTCAAAATGTGACATTCAATGGAGGAATTTTCACGTAATCCTACTAACAATCACGCACAGATGACATCATAAACTTAATTGCTGGAGATAATAAATACGCTAACATTATGTACTCACGTAGTTTGGACATAGCGTGTGTACAAGATAACGGAATAATTTTTCGTTTTATTTTCCTTTGTTTCTCCCTCATTATCCCAGCAAGCATTCCAGAATCCCAGACTCATAACTCCTCCATCCAAAACGAAGTTGGCGTAACAATTGTATCATGTCTTTCTTTATTGTAACAAACTCCAGTGTGGCCTTATTCCTCTCATGCGCCAATGCGCCCTCTCACATTATTTGACTAACTCATCGCCAGCATTGCCTCCCCTTGTGTTAACCTTATTTGGGCCATTCTTTGGCTGAAAGTCACGACATTCTCATTACCAACGCTTGTCTGATTCTGTTTGCAACGGTTATCACTGTATACACCCTAGATGCCTATTCGGCAAGATTTGTAAGACCCACGGCCACAGAAAAAGCATCGATCACCGCTGTGACCTTAACGACCTTTTGATCACGAAGTCCGTGTTCAACTGTCTGGCAACTGGACTCTTCTCTAGTGCCGGTTGTTGTAGTCAAAGGCCAGACTTTTTTTTTCTTAAGTAGATTTTAAAAGATACTCCTCAGTTTGAAAAGACTAGGGTTTGTAGTTGGATTTTTTTTTTACTGTAGCCTAATGCAAAAAGAAGAAACGAAAGAGAGGTTGTTGGGGTTTTTTTGCGTCTTTTTTTCGGGAATGTTGTAGTTGTTGTAGTTGATGTGGTTGTTATTGTTGTTGTTGTTCTTCTTCTTTTATTTCATGCCTGAAAAAATGACAATCGCAGATCTTAGCTGGGCCACTATTCTCCTTTGATTTCATATTTAGCCTTTGTATGCTTTATACTGCGCATGGATTTTTAATACCAGTCCTGATTGTGTTCTTTTTCAGTTAACCTTTTGGCTTGGAAAAGCGCTTAAAGCTCTTGAGTCTTATGTACATCATGTATAAATGCTATGGAAACGTACTTATTATTATTACTATTATTATCATTATCATCCGTATTATTATTCCTTATTATTATTATTATTATTTATCATTATTATCCGTATTATTATCATTATTTATCATTATTATCCGTATTATTATTCATTATTATTATTATTATTATTTATCATTATTATCCGTATTATTATTATTATTTATCATTATTATCCGTATTATTATTCATTATTATTATTATTATTATTTATCATTATTATCCGTATTATTATTATTATTATTATTATTATTATTATTATTATTATTATTATTATTATTATTATTATTATTATTATTATTATTATTGTTGTTGTTTCTTCGTGCAAAGGACTCTTTTAAAATTATTTAAAAAATCAGAAAGATATAATGTCTCTCCGGTGGTAGCTGGGTGAGGGAGTGTGTTTGTACCTGAGTGTGTTTGTACTTGAGTGTGTTTGTACCTGAGTGTGTTTGTACCTGAGTGTGTTTGTACCTGAGTGTGTTTGTACTTGAGTGTGTTTGTACCTGAGTGTGTTTGACCTGAGTGTGTTGTACCTGAGTGTGTTTGTACCTGAGTGTGTTTGTACCTGAGTGTGTTTGTACCTGAGTGTGTTTGTACCTGAGTGTGTTTGTACCTGAGTGTGTTTGTGCTTTGGAAATCCCAGTTCAATATTTTAAATGCCCCACACTGGGACTTGTGTCTCAGACTTCCGGCTCTTACAGCATTGGAAACCAGGAACAACACGACACCTCGAAACGAAGAACACTGATGTTGTACCCTGCCCAGTCCTAAATTAGCCGTTTTAGATACAACCAAACACCAGACCTCAAGAAAACTGTATCATATATCATATCATTTTGTGTCAGAGGCTAGGTATGTCCTTTGGCCTTTAAAAGCCTCATAAATATTAAGACAGTCCTGGAATTTCAAAAATGATTGAACCTACAATAATCAATCAGTACAATGTACATTCATTCATCATACAAGTATTCTAAATTATAGAACTCCTTATCAATTGCATTTTTTAAAGAATTAATACCCTTTTGTTTACTGTTTTTATAATAAATATTTTTTAATGTGTCTAACAGAGGTAGAACTTTCCATAATATATATCCTGCATCTATCTCCCCGAGTAAACTCTACATGAGAAACGTAAAACAAGTGGGTACGTTCATTTGTCATGAAGTCTTCTTTCTCGGCATTTTATGACTTCCAGTGCAATCATCTCTCGGAAATTGAATAGACTCAATCAGATATTCTCGTGCCAATACATCTTCTATATTTTATGAAAAGGTCAATTCGGCTGAGAAGGCAGATGGAAATAACCAGGGCCTCGCAAAGGACATTGGCGCGCGCGCGAGCGCTAGCAATGAAACCTATAATAATGTTACTACAACTCCGGAAGTCCTGCAGGCAAATGCGCGTGCCCTTTCAACCTCCCACCACAAGCCATGTCAAGGGGAGTAATTAGCCTCAGAGCAATATTTGAGTCTCACTGATTACTAAAGTCGTATCGATTTGTACGCAATACGAGAACGACATTGTCACCACATGCAACTTGGCATTGCCTCGATAACGTTGTGTCTGTCTTGCTAACAATTAAATCTATAATGTTAATCCTGTCTTGCTAACAATTAACTCTATAACGTTGTTTCTGTCTTGCTAACAATTAAATCTATAACGTTGTTTCTGTCTTGCTAACAATTAACTCGATAGCGTTGTTTCTGTCTTGCTAACAATTGACTCGATAACGTTGTGTCTGTCTTGCTAACAATTGACTCGATAACGTTGTTTCTGTCTTGCTAACAATTAACTCTATAACGTTGTTTCTGTCTTGCTAACAATTAACTCTATAACGTTGTTTCTGTCTTGCTAACAATTAACTCTATAACGTTGTTTCTGTCTTGCTAACATTTAACTCTATAACTTTGTTTCTGTCTTGCTAACAATTAACTCTATAACTTTGTTTCTGTCTTGCTAACAATTAACTCGATAACGTTGTTTCTGTCTTGCTAACAATTAACTCTATAACTTTGTTTCTGTCTTGCTAACAATTAACTCTATAACGTTGTTTCTGTCTTGCTAACAATTAACTCTATAACGTTGTTTCTGTCTTGCTAACAATTAACTCGATAACGTTGTTTCTGTCTTGCTAACAATTAACTCTATAACGTTGTTTCTGTCTTGCTAACAATTGACTCGATAACGTTGTGTCTGTCTTGCTAACAATTGACTCTATAACGTTGTTTCTGTCTTGCTAACAATTGACTCTATAACGTTATTTCTGTCTTGCTAACAATTAACTCTATAACGTTGTTTCTGTCTAGCTAACAATTAACTCGATAACGTTGTTTCTGTCTTGCTAACAATTAACTCTATAACGTTAATCCTGTCTTGCTAACAATTAACTCTATAACTTCATTCCTGTCTTGCTAACAATTAACTCCATAACGTTAATCCTGTCTTGCTAACAATTACCTCTATAACTTTATTCCTGTCTTGCTAACAATTAACTCTATGACTTTATTCCTGTCTTGCTAATAATTAACTCTATAACTTTATTCCTGTCTTGCTAACAATTAACTCTATAACTTTATTCCTGTCAGGCTAACAATTAACTCTACAACGTTAATCCTGTCTTGCTAACAATTAACTCTATAACTTTATTCCTGTCTTGCTAACACATAACTCTATAACGTTATTCCTGTCTTGCTAGCAATTAACCCTATAACATCATCCTTGTCTTGTTAACAATTGACTCGATAACGTTATTTCTGTCTAGCTAACAATTAACTGGATATCGTTATTTCTGTCTTGTTAACAATTAACTGGATATCGTTATTTCTGTCTTGCTAACAATTAACTGGATATCGTTATTTCTGTCTTGCTAACAATTGACTGGATATCGTTATTTCTGTCTTGCTAACAATTGACTCGATATCGTTATTTCTGTCTTGCTAACAATTGACTCGATATCGTTATTTCTGTTTTGCTAACAAGTGACTCTATAACGTTATTCCTGTCTTGCTAACAATTGACACTATAACGTTATTTCTGTCTTGCTAACAATTGACTGGATATCGTTATTTCTGTCTTGCTAACAATTGACTCTATAACGTTATTTCTGTCTTGCTAACAATTGACTGGATATCGTTATTTCTGTCTTGCTAACAATTACTCTATAACGTTATTTCTGTCTTGCTAACAATTGACTCTATAACGTTATTTCTGTCTTGCTAACAATTGACTGGATATCGTTATTTCTGTCTTGCTAACAATTT
>JAXRKP010003261.1:10000-19585 GCA_037039925.1 Doris montereyensis | reverse complement strand
TAATTCCAGTCTAAAAGACACACAGGATAGTCCTTGACTAAATCCAGTCTAAAAGACACACAGGATAGCACTTGACTAATTCCAGTTTAAAAGACACACAGGATAGCACTTGACTTATTCCAGTCTAAAAGACACACAGGATAGCACTTGACTAATTCCAGTCTAAAAGACACACAGGATAGCACTTGACTAATTCCAGTCTAAAAGACACACACGATAGCCCTTGACTAATTCCAGTCTAAAAGACACACAGGATAGCCCTTGACTTATTCCAGTCTAAAAGACACACAGGATAGCCCTTGACTAATTCCAGTCTAAAAGACACACAGGATAGCCCTTGACTTATTCCAGTCGAAAAGACAAACAGGATAGCACTTGACTAATTCCAGTCTAAAAGACACACAGGATAACCCTTGACTAATTCCAGTTTAAAAGACACACAGGATAGCACTTGACTAAATCCAGTCTAAAAGACACACAGGATAGCCCTTGACTAATTACAGTTTAAAAGACACAGAGGATAACCCTTGACTAAATCCAGTTTAAAAGACACACAGGATAACCCTTGACTAATTCCAGTTTAAAAGACACACAGGATAGCCCTTGACTAATTCCAGTCTAAACTAAAAGACACACAGGATAGCCCTTGACTAAATCCAGTCTAAAAGACACACAGGATAGCACTTGACCAATTCCAGTCTAAAAGACACACAGGATAACACTTGACCAATTCCAGTCGAAAAGACACACAGGATAACACTTGACTAATTCCAGTCTAAAAGACACACAGGATAACACTTGACTAATTCCAGTCTAAAAGACACACAGGATAGCACTTGACTAATTCCAGTCTAAAAGACACACAGGACAGCACTTGACTAATTCCAATCTAAAAGACACACAGGATAGCACTTGACTAAATCCAGTCTAAAAGACACACAGGATAGCCCTTGACTAATTCCAGTCTAAATGACACACAGGATATAGTGTGCCTAATTCCAGTCTAAAAGACACACAGGATAACCCTTGACTAAATCCAGTCTAAAAGACACACAGGATAGCCCTTGACTAATTCCAGTCTAAAAGACACATAGGATAGCCCTTGACTAATTCCAGTCTAAAAGACACACAGGATAACCCTTGACTAAATCCAGTCTAAAAGACACACAGGATAGCCCTTGACTAATTCCAGTCTAAAAGACATACAGGATAACACTTGACTAAATCCAGTCTAAAAGACACATAGGATAGCCCTTGACTAATTCCAGTCTAAAAGACACACAGGATAACACTTGACTAAATCCAGTCTAAAAGACACACAGGATAACACTTGACTAAATCCAGTCGAAAAGACACACAGGATAACACTTGACTAAATCCAGTCTAAAAGACACACAGGATAGCCCTTGACTAATTCCAGTTTAAAAGACACACAGGATATAGTTTGACTAATTCCAGTCTGAAAGACACATAGGATAGCCCTTGACTAAATCCAGTCTAAAAGACACACAGAATAACCCTTGACTAATTCCAATCTAAATGACACACAGGATATAGTTTGACTAATTCCAGTCGAAAAGACATACAGGATAACCCTTGACTAATTCCAGTCTAAATGACACACAGGATATAGTGTGACTAATTCCAGTCTAAAAGACACACAGGATAGCACTTGACTAATTCCAGTCTAAAAGACACACAGGATAGCCCTTCACTAAATCCAGTCTAAAAGACACACGGGATAGTCCTTGACAAATTCCAGTTTAAAAGACACACAGGATATAGTGTGACTAATTCCAGTCTAAAAGATACACAGGATAGCACTTGACTAAATCCAGTCTAAAAGACACACAGGATAGCCCTTGACTAATTCCAGTCTAAAAGACACACAGGATAACACTTGACTTATTCCAGTCTAAAAGACACACAGGCTAGCACTTGACTTATTCCAGTTTAAAAGACACACAGGATAGCACTTGACTAATTCCAGTCTAAAAGACACACAGGATAGCCCTTGACAAATTCCAGTCTAAAAGACACACAGGATAACCCTTGACTAAATCCAGTCTAAAAGACACACAGGATAGCCCTTGACTAATTCCAGTCTAAAAGACACACAGGATAACACTTGACTAATTCCAGTCTAAAAGACACACAGGATAACCCTTGACTAAATCCAGTCGAAAAGACACACAGGATAGCCCTTGACTAATTCCAGTCTAAATGACACACAGGATATAGTGTGACTAATTCCATTCTAAAAGACACACAGGATAGCCCTTGACTAAATCCAGTCTAAAAGACACACAGAATAACCCATGACTAATTCCAATCTAAATGACACACAGGATATAGTTTGACTAATTCCAGTCGAAAAAACATACAGGATAACCCTTGACTAATTCCAGTCTAAATGACACACAGGATAGCACTTGACTAATTCCAGTCTAAAAGACACACAGGATAACCCTTGACTAATTCCAGTCTAAATGACACACAGGATAGCACTTGACTAATTCCAGTCTAAAAGACACACAGGATAGCACTTGACTAATTCCAGTCTAAAAGACACACAGGATAGCACTTGACTAATTCCAGTCTAAAAGACACATAGGATAACCCTTGACTAATTCCGGTTTAAAAGACACACAGGATAGCACTTGACTAAATCCAGTCTAAAAGACACACAGGATAGCCCTTGACTAATTCCAGTTTAAAAGAAACACAGGATAACCCATGACTAAATCCAGTTTAAAAGACACACAGGATAACCCTTGACTAATTCCAGTTTAAAAGACACACAGGATAGCCCTTGACTAAATCCAGTCTAAAAGACACACAGGATAACACTTGACTAATTCCAGTCGAAAAGACATACAGGATAACCCTTGACTAATTCCAGTCTAAATGACACACAGGATATAGTGTGACTAATTCCAGTTTAAAAGACACACAGGATAACCCTTGACTAAATCCAGTCTAAAAGACACACGGGATAGTCCTTGACAAATTCCAGTTTAAAAGACACACAGGATATAGTGTGACTAATTCCAGTCTAAAAGACACACAGGATAGCACTTGACTAAATCCAGTCTAAAAGACACACAGGATAGCCCTTGACTAATTCCAGTCTAAAAGACACACAGGATAACACTTGACTTATTCCAGTCTAAAAGACACACAGGATAGCACTTGACTTATTCCAGTTTAAAAGACACACAGGATAGCACTTGACTAATTCCAGTCTAAATGACACACAGGATAGCCCTTGACAAATTCCAGTCTAAAAGACACACTGGATAACCCTTGACTAAATCCAGTCTAAAAGACACACAGGATAGCCCTTGACTAATTCCAGTCTAAAAGACACACAGGATAACACTTGACTAATTCCAGTCTAAAAGACACACAGGATAACCCTTGACTAAATCCAGTCGAAAAGACACACATGATAGCACTTGACTAATTCCAGTCTAAAAGACACACAGGATAACCCTTGACTAATTCCATTCTAAAAGACACACAGGATAGCCCTTGACTAAATCCAGTCTAAAAGACACACAGGATATAGTGTGACTAATTCCAGTCTAAAAGACACACAGGATAACCCTTGACTAAATCCAGTCTAAAAGACACACGGGATAGTCCTTGACTAAATCCAGTTTAAAAGACACACAGGATATAGTGTGACTAATTCCAGTCTAAAAGACACACAGGATAGCACTTGACTAAATCCAGTCTAAAAGACACACAGGATAGCCCTTGACTAATTCCAGTCTAAAAGACACACAGGATAACACTTGACTTATTCCAGTCTAAAAGACACACAGGATAGCACTTGACTTATTCCAGTTTAAAAGACACACAGGATAGCACTTGACTAATTCCAGTCTAAAAGACACACAGGATAGCCCTTGACAAATTCCAGTCTAAAAGACACACTGGATAACCCTTGACTAAATCCAGTCTAAAAGACACACAGGATAGCCCTTGACTAATTCCAGTCTAAAAGACACACAGGATAACACTTGACTAATTCCAGTCTAAAAGACACACAGGATAACCCTTGACTAAATCCAGTCTAAAAGACACACAGGATAGCACTTGACTAATTCCAGTCTAAAAGACACACAGGATATAGTTTGACTAATTCCAGTCTAAATGACACACAGGATATAGTGTGACTAAATCCAGTCTAAAAGACACACAGGATATAGTGTGACTGATTCCATTCTAAAAGACACACAGGATAGCACTTGACTAATTCCAGTCTAAAAGACACACAGGATATAGTGTGACTAATTCCAGTCTAAAAGACACACAGGATAACCCTTGACTAAATCCAGTCTAAAAGACACACGGGATAGTCCTTGACAAATTCCAGTTTAAAAGACATACAGGACATAGTGTGACTAATTCCAGTCTAAAAGACACACAGGAGTGGTGTCTTGACTAAATCCAGTCTAAAAAGACACACAGGATAGCCCTTGATTTATTCCAGTCTAAAAGACACACAGGATAACCTTGACTACCCCAAAAAGACACAGGATAACACTAAAAGACACAGGATAACACCTTGAATAATTCCAGTCTAAAAGACACACAGGATAACACTTGACTAATTCCAGTCTAAAAGACACACAGGATAACACTTGACTTATTCCAGTCTAAAAGACACACAGATAACACTTGAATAAATCCAGCTAAAAGACACACAATAACCCTTGACAAATCCAGTCTAAAAGACACACACAGATAGCACTTGACTAATTCAAGTCTTAAAAGACACACAGGATAGCACTTGACTTATTCCAGTCTAAAAGACACACAGGATAACACTTGACTAATTCCAGTCTAAAAGAAGACAGGATAACCCTTGACTAAATCCAGCAAAAGACACACAGGATAGCACTTGACTTATTCCAGTCTAAAAGACACACAGATAGCACTTGACTAAATTCCAGTCTAAAAGACACACAGGATAGCACTTGACTAAATCCAGTCTAAAAGACACAGGATAGCACTTGACTAATTCCAGTCTAAAAAAGACACACAGGATAGCACTTGACTAATTCCAGTCTAAAAGACACAGGATAGCACTTGACTAAATCCAGTCTAAAAGACACACAGGATAGCACTTGACTAAATCCAGTCTAAAAGACACACAGGATAGTTTGACTAATTCCAGTCTAAAAGACACACAGGATATACTTTGACTAATTCCAGTCTAAAAGACACACAGGATAGCCCTTGACTAATTCCAGTCTAAAAGACACACAGGATAGCACTTGACTAATTCCAGTCTAAAAGACACACAGGATAGCAGTTTGACTAATTCCAGTCTAAAAGACACAGGATAACACTTGACTAAATCCAGTCTAAAAGACACACAGGATAACTTGACTAAATCCAGTCTAAAAGACACACATGATAGTCACTTGACTAATTCCAGTCTAAAAGACACACAGGATAGCCCTTGACTAAATCCAGTCTAAAAGACACACAGGATAGCACTTGACTATTCCAGTCTAAATGACACACAGGATAGCCCTTGACTAAATCCAGTCTAAAAGACACACAGGATAGCACTTGACTAATTCCAGTCTAAAAGACACACAGGATATCACTTGACCAATTCCAGTCTAAAAGACACACATGATACCCTGAATAAATCCAGTCTAAAAGACACACAGGATAGCCCTTGACTAAATCCAGCTCAAAAGACACACAGGATAGCACTTGACTAAATCCAGTCTAAAAGACACACAGGATAACCCTTGACTAAATCCAGTCTAAAAGACACACAGATAACAGGACAGCCCTAACCTTGACTAAACTAAAAGACACACAGGATAACCCTTGACTAATTCCAGTCTAAAACGACACAGGATAACACTTGACTAAATCCAGTCTAAAAGACATCCAGTCGAAAAAGACACACAGGATAACCCTTCACTAAATCCAGTCTAAAAGACACACAGGATAGCACTTGACTAAATCCAGTCTAAAAGACACAGGATAGCCCTTGACTAAACTAACAGAAAAGACACACAGGATAACATCCTTGACTAAATCCAGTCTAAAAGACACACAGGATAACCCTTGACTAAATCCAGTCTGACTAATTTCCAATCTAAAAGACACACAGGATAACCTTGACTAATTCCAGTCTTGACTAAATCAGTCTAAAAGACACAGGATAGCCCTTGACTAAATCCAGTCTAAAAGACACAGGATAACCCCGACTAAATCCAGTCTAAAAGACACACAGGATAGCCCTTGACTAAATCAGTCTAAAAAGACACAGGATAGGACAGTCTAAAAGACTATAGTTTTGAAATCCAGTCTAAAAGACACACAGGATAGCAGGACTAATTCCAGTCTAAAAGACACAGGATAGCCCTTGACTAAATCCAGTCTAAAAGACACAGGATAACCCTTGACTAAATCCAGTTTAAAAGACACACAGGAATAGCACTTGACTAATTCCAGTCTAAAAGACACACAGGATAGCACTTGACTAATTCCAGTCTAAAAGACACAGGATAACCCTTGACTAATTCCAGTTTAAAAGACACACAGGATAACCCTTGACTAAATCCAGTCTAAAAGACACACAGGATAACCCTTGACTAATTCCAGTCTAAAAGACATAGGATAGCCCTTGACTAACATCTAAAAGACACAAGTTTAAATCCAGTCTAAAGACACACAGGATAGCACACATGATGACAACTTCCCAGTTAAAAGACACAGGATAGCTAAATCAGTCCTGACTAATTCCAGTCTAAAAGACACACAGGATAACCCTTGACTAAATCCAGTCTAAAAGACACACAGGATAGCCCTTGACAAATCCAGTCTAAAGACACACAGGATAGCCCTTCACTAATTCCAGTCTAAAAGACACACAGGATAACACTTGACTAATTCAGTCTAAAAGACACACAGGATAACCCTTGACTAATCAGTCAAAGACACACAGGATTACACTTGAAAATCAGTCTAAAAGACACAGGATAACACTTGACTAATTCCAGTCGAAAAGACACACAGGATAGCCCTGACTTTATTCCAGTCTAAAAGACACAGGATAACACTTGACTAATTCCAGTCTAAAAGACACACAGGATAACCCAATCTAAAAGACATAGGATAACCCTTGACTATCCAGTCTAAAAGACACAGGATAGCCCTTGACTTCAGTCTAAAAAAGACAGTCTAAAGACACACAGGATAACACTTGACTAATTCCAGTCTAAAAGACACACAGGATTTGACTAATTCAGTCTAAAGACACACAGGATAGCACTTGACTAATTCCAGTCTAAAAGACACAGGATAATTGACTAATTCAGTCTAAAAGACACAAAAGACACAGTTTAAAAGATATAACACTTGACTAATTCAGTCTAAAAGACACAGGATAGCCCTTGACTAATTCCAGTCTAAAAGACACACAGATAACCACTAATTCCAGTCTAAAAGACACACAGGATAACCCTTGAGATAATTTCCTCCTAAAGACACACAGGATACCACTGACTAATTCAATTTAAAAAAGACCAGGATGTATGACTAATTCAGTTTAAAGACACAGGATAGCCCTTGATTAATTCCAGTCTAAAGACACACAGGATAACCCTTGACTAAATCCAGTCTAAAAGACACACAGGATAGCACTTGACTAATTCCAGTCTAAAGACACACAGGATAACACTTGACTAAAGTCACAAAAGACACACAGGATAGCTTTGACTAATTCAGTCTAAAAGACACACAGGATAGCCCTTGACAAAATCCAGTCTAAAAAGACACACAGATAGCACTTGACTAATTCCAGTCCCAAAAAGGACTTATTCCAGTCTAAAGACACACAGGATAACACTTGACTAATTCCAGTCTAAAAGACACACAGGATAACCCAGACTAATCAGTCTAAAAGACACACAGGATAGCCTGACTAATTCCAGTCTAAAAGACACACAGGATAGCCCTTGACTAATTCCAGTCTAAAAGACACAGGATAGCCCTTGACTAATTCCAGTCTAAAAGACACACAGGATAGCACTTGACTAATTCCAGTCTAAAAGACACACAGGATAGCACTTGACTAATTCCAGTCTAAAAGACACACAGGATAGCACTTGACCCAGTCTAAAAGACACACAGGATAGCCCTTGACTAATTCCAGTCTAAAAGACACACAGGATAGTCCCAGTCTAAAAGACACACAGGATATAGTTGACTAATTCCAGTTTAAAAGACACACAGGATAGCACTTGACTAATTCCAGTTTAAAAGACACACAGGATAAACTAATCCAGTCTAAAAGACACACAGGATAAGTTTGACTAATTCCAGTCTAAAAGACACACAGGATAGCACTTGACTAATTCCAGTCTAAAAGACACACAGGATACCCACAATTCCAGTCTAAAAGACACACAGGATAGCCCTTGACTAAATCCAGTCTAAAAGACACACAGGATAGCCCTTGACTAAATCCAGTCGAAAAGACACACAGGATAACCCTTGACTAATTCCAGTCGAAAAGACACACAGGATAACCCTTGACTAATTCCAGTCTAAAAGACACACAGGATAACCCTTGACTAAATCCAGTCTAAAAGACACACAGGATAGCCCTTGACTAAATCCAGTCGAAAAGACACACAGGATAACCCTTGACTAAATCCAGTCTAAAAAGACACACAGGATAACCCTTGACTAATTCCAGTAAAAACACACAGGATACTTGACTAATTCAGTCTAAAAGACAAAAGAACAGGATAACCCTGACTAAATCTAAAAGACACACAGGATAACCCTGACTAATTCCAGTCTAAAAGACACACAGGATAACCTTCTGACTAAATCCAGTCTAAAGACACACAGGATAACCCTTGACTAAATCCAGTCTAAAAGAAGACAGGATAGCCCTTGACTAAATCAGTAGAAAAGACACAGGATAACTTTGACTAAATCCAGTCTAAAAGTAGAACGTAGGAAATTCCACTAAAATCCAGTCTAAAGACACACAGGATAGCACTTGATAAATCAGTCTAAAAGACACACAGGATAACCCTTATAATTCCAGTCTAAAAGACACAGGATAGCCCTTGACTAATTTTATCTAAAAGACACACAGGATAACCCTGACTAAATCCAATTTGACACACAGGATTCGTCCAGTCTAAAAGACACACAGGATAGCACTTGACTAAATCCAGTCTAAAAGACACACAGGATAACCCTTGACTAATTCCAGTCTAAAAGACACACAGGAGTAGCACTTGACTAAATCAGTTTAAAGACGGATGTTATGACTAATTCAGTTTAAAAGACGAATGATGCATGACTGTGTTCAGTCATGTGTGTGGGAGGATATGGGCGGAGGCTTGACTTAAATCCAGTTTAAAAGACACAATGGATGTGTGTGTGGTTATTCCAGTTTGAAAGACATCAATATTTGACTATTCCAGTCTAAAGACATGGTGCGAGGGAACAATTCAGTTTGAACGACATATTATTGTAGTTAATTATATTTTAAAACACACAGGATAACCCTGTAAATCAAAAAGA
>JAXRKP010003261.1:0-5000 GCA_037039925.1 Doris montereyensis | reverse complement strand
ATGATAATCAACGTGAAAGGTGTCAGACTCTGTGGCTGGCGGGATATTATGAGAAATGATGACAACGCTCACACTTACCTATGAGTAATGATTAACTCAGAGGGAAAGCCAAGAGAATAAATCAGCCAGAGAATCAAACAGGCAATGAAAATATAATTCATAACCATAAATAAAAGATATTTATAGGTAAACAAGAATTATCAACAAATACGGCAGTATACAACACCGATTATTGTCTTACTCTCCTCTATGACAGTGAAACCTGGACCTTAGACAGTATGTAATACAACAGAGTATAAGCTGCTGATAGGATAACTAGAATATACAAAATCAGAAATATAACAATAAGAGATCAGACCAAAGCAAATGGCCTAAAAACTAAAATAGAAACAACTGAAGGTTTGGCATGTAAACAGGGTGAATGATAAAAGAATAGCTAAAACAGTATACAATGCTTAAATTCAGGTTAAGACCAAAAGGCAGACCTCGGAGAATGTGGGAAAAGATATAAAAGAGGCATTAAAGCAAATAATTTAACTTTCACGGAAGGAAAAAGAAAATATCAGACAGGGCAGTTTGGAGAAAGATCATTTCGGGCATCTAAACCCATACACTGTAAGGTAGAATGGGAACTGACAAAGAAAGAAACAACTAGACTGAATATAATACAGAGAGCTCGTGAAATCAATCCTCCTCCCTAGAATTCCGTAATATGGGCCCTCACCAATGATAATGAACTTCGACACTTCCCACAGCGAACAGCTGAGAACTATATTATATTCTAAACATACGATATCCAGCAAAGATATCAAATAAAAATATCTCTATAAGAACACGACTGATGTACCTTTATCACTCACGGTGACGATTATTCGACACTTCCTCATGCAAGATAAAACAAAAAACGTCAAGTAAGAAATCCATGACTAACTTCTTCAAGGTGCAAGCTACAAAGAGACGAGGTAGACCAAAAACAACACTTGTGACAACCCTCATACAAGACCTCAAATTGATGAAACTTTAACTCAAGACACTACAAGTCCTCAAAATATACGCAACATTGCACAAAACAGACAGGAATGAAAGCACATCGCTGCAACAATATTATACAAGGCAGCTCAGACTCTTCAACGGAAGTGCATTAAGTCACGTAAGTCAAGTAGTAGATGAATAGAATTCAACTACGTAGCCAATGTCGGTGAAAATTCACGGCAGCGGTTAAAAATGGAAAGTTAAAATATAATTATATATAAATTAACTCAGCTGTCAACTGAGTTCTGGCGTGAACAGAGATCAAGAGTTTTAGTGTCATTCGTCGGTTGACCGTAGCCAGCCGATCAACCGACTGACATTTCTAGTGTGAACAGGCCCTCATACGAAAATAGATGTAAATTGTGGTAGAAAACAAGACAGAAGTGACGTTATACAGCCCCCATATTCGGGGAAACTCTTAAGCAGGCTGATTCCATCACATAATTGGAGAGGAGAGGTATTTTAAACCCTTACGTGCGCCTGCAAATTTCTCTGGTGGGCCGGTTTCATCATTTATATTATCAAAAGCTCTGACGGTATGATATTTGAAAATCTACCAGAATGTTCAAAACTTATACCCGGTAGTTTAAATATTCGTTTTCGCGAAATCACAAAGTAATTGATGTAAACAGACACAGGACAACATTTATGGACAGTTTCCATGAGAAAGGACGCCAGATTCATTTTGTATGCTCGGTATTTCACTGGGTTTTCTTGTATCTTGTCTGTCATGTAGTTTGTACTAAAGTATTCCACTGCTTTCCTAAATAAAATTTGCTTGCCACATTATTTGCCCTCTAGCTTACAATTACAATGCACAGTGGAGTATTCTTGGCCAGGACGCTAGTAGCCGATTGTCACTGTAGGCTATCTTGTTTACAATGTAGTTTGTAGCCAGTTAACTGTTTACCACGTAGCGGTGGAGCCAGTTAACTTGGTGTTTTTTCTCACTTGTTTGCTTTGTGTTGTGTTAACCATGTAGCTTGTAGCTCTGGAATAGTTTTAAAATGATATTTGCTTTTTGTAGCTCGCAACCCGATATTTTAGTGGGGGGGAGGGGGGTCTGACTTATTAGCTTTTTTGTTGTGTTAATCATGTAAGCTTGAAGCTCTGGTTTTTAAAAAACATATTTGCTATTTAGCTTGCAGCCCGATATTTTAATGGGGAGGAGGGATGGATTCTGATTTGTTTGTGTTTTAGCTTATAGCCCGATCTTTCACTCCATTTTTTAAATCTTGTTTATCATGTAGCCTGTAGCACAATATGTCACTGCTCTTCTTTTTTTTGTTTACCATGGAGCTTCTCTTTTGACTAAACCGATATTGTAGTGTTTTCTGTCTATTTTGACATGTAGCTTCTAACCCGATATTTTACTGTTTTCTGTCTATTTTGACATGTAGCTTCTAACCCGATATTTTACTGTTTTCTGTCTATTTTGACATTTAGCTTCTGCCCGATATGTTGGGGTTTTCTGTCTATTTTGACATGTAGTTTAGTATTTTTCTGTCTATTTTGTAGCGTCTAGCGTGATAGTTTAGTGTTTTCTGTCTATTTTGACATGTAGCGTCTAGCGTGATAGTTTAGTGTTTTCTGTCTATTTTGACATGCAGCTTCTAACCCGATAGCTATCTAGCGTGATAGTTTAGTGTTTTTCTTTCTATTTTGACATGTAGCTTCTAACCCGATATTTTAGTATTTTCTGTCTATTTTGACATGTAGCTGTTAGCACGATATTTTCGTGTTTTCTGTCTACTTTGACATGTCGCCTCTAGCACGATATTTTACTGCGTGCCTGTCTTGTTTGCCATGTAGCTTGTAGCTAAATATTTCACTTAGTTTCTATTTACTACGTGCCGTGCCCTCATTTGGTTTTAATTATCGTACCTTGCTACCGTCTCTCGGTCTCTTTTCCCTAATGTACTCATCGCAACATCATCAGTGAGAGTCGTGATGTGTCAAGTAATCAAATTATTACGAGGCTTTTAAGATGGCAGCGCCTTGAGCTATTTCGGGTGGTCAAGACTAGTAGTAAAGGAAGAATTTTCCCTTTCGGTCTTTGAGCTTTAAAAGAAAGTCACATTTCAATCCTCTAACTAATTTTCATTTGGTGATAACTTTCTATACATCCATCTGTTCGAATACGTGACAATTGAAATATTATCAGATATCAATCAATGTAATTCTTAAATGTGCGTAGGCTGTTTGTGTTTGAAGAATATATAGTAAAAGTGTGTTGTATTTCATTTTGAAGCTATTGTAACACCAAAACAATGTGCCATTGTTTGGACAATAAAGTTGTATCTTATCATATTTTATTAAGATAAGTTTCTTATAACCATAAACCGGATACTTCTATTCATTCTTGAACCATTCACGATCACTAGATGTTTTGATTGCAATCTTTTATTTTTGTGTGTGGTTAAAGATATTTGACTAGGTACAACATCAGGTTATCATGAGAATTAGGTGGCGCTGCCTACCCTTTCACGCATACATGATAGGTCCCGACTCAACACTTCGTCTTTGCCTTCACGAGAGTTATATGTATATGTATATATATATATATATATATATATATATATATATATATATATATATAGATAGATAGATATGAATAGATAGATAGATAGATAGATATAGATAGATAGATAGATAGATAGATAGATAGATAGATAGATATAACATACATATATATATATATATATGATCAATTACATTTGTGTATATATATATATATATATATATATATATGTATATATATATATATATATATATATATATATATATATATATATATATGATCATATTACATTTGTGTATATGTATATATATATATATATATATAGATGATCCCAGTGGGACAGATCCATGTGAGTGTCTTGCCTCCACGCTCTTGCAGGCAGGTCTTGGCTTAACAAAGACTTAGGGAGTTAACCCTGAAAGAAAACAACCTGCTGCCTTGCAGGTCGGTCTTGACTGACCAAAGGCTAAGGGAGTTAAGCCTGACAGAAAATAATAATCTGCTGCCTTGCAGGCTAGTCTTGAATGGCTATAGGCTAAGGGCGTTAACCCTGACAGAAAATAACAAGGGCCGGTAGAGGGCCTCAACGTGGCAGCCCCACCATCTACCTAGGGTACAGTGGGCTAATCCCCTGTTTATGCAAAACAACCTGATTCAAAGTAATATATATATATGATATACCCGGCTTGAACTGAAGACGACTCTGGAAAAGAACACGGACTGTGATTTTTGGAACATTGAATGTTAGGGCAATCAATGGAAAGGAGTTAAATTAGTTGAAGAAATGGAACATTTCAAAGTGGACATTTTGGCTATTACAAAACAAAGAAAAAAGGACAAGGAATAGAAAATGTAGGACCAAATCATACTTTATCTTCTCAAGAGTAGATGTTAAAGATAGAGCTACAGCAGGAGTAGGCCTCTTAATGCATAAAAGGCAAGAAATGCTACTAGAAAGTTGGAAATGTGTAAGCCCACCTCTATTAGAGGTAAATATTAAACCAAAAGGAAGAAAGAAATTAAATCATTAATAGCTTATGGACAAAACGAAGATGCCACCAAAGAAGGAAAAGAAATCTTCGACAATGATTTACAAATAGCTGCAGAGAATCTCAAACCCAAACAGGAATTAATGGTTTTAGGAGATTTAAACGCTATAGTAGGCAACAATGGACAAACATCAGGAGGAGTAATAGGTAAAGAAGGAGAGACGACAACTTCTCAAATAGAGAGACTAATACATTTTTGCCTAAAGAATAACATGAAAAATAGCTAACACATTTTTCCTCATAAAGATATCCACAAATTTACAAGAGTAAATGAAGTCAGATGTGAAAAGTCAATGATAGACTACATAATAGTTAGCAGCTCCTTTTTTTACAGTACGATCGATGCTAGAGTAAGCAGAGGAGCTGAATTATTTAGTGATCTTCACCTAGTGATAGCC
>JAXRKP010003260.1:0-19621 GCA_037039925.1 Doris montereyensis | reverse complement strand
ATCTTGTCTCCAAGATTTAATATCATTTAAAGATAGAAGGTATAATTTCAGATATACAAATGTAGTCAATATCCCTAAACCTAAAACCACTGTTTTCGGAAACAATCATTTAAATATACTGCTGCAGTTCTGTGGAACAAATTACCTGAACATTTAAGATCTGAACAAATTTAATCAAATTAAAAATCTTATTTCGATGTGGAATGGTAAAGATTGTCATTGTGTCATTTGTTCTATGTAATACGTATCATATTTATTTGTTAACGGTAGATTTTTATAAATTAAATTTTAATTTTTTTATTTTGGTAATATTTTCTATTGAAATGTCGGTGAAAAGCCCAGAAGGCTTTATTGAATTATTTCCTTGATAAAATCTGCACGTCTCTTTTGTTATGATATTGCATAATGTTTCCGACAATAAAGATTTTTTTAATTGAATTGAATTGAATTAATACTTCAGCTGAAAAGAAACAGAATTGGTAGAATTACAATCCCCAGGCAATAGCATTTGTTTGCTTGTTATCTAGGTGGAATTAGACTTGACGATTTGGGTATTTTCAGGATAATTAGCCGTCCAAATGGGTAGCCTTGTTATATGGAATTAGACTTGACTTCATGGGTAGCTATTCTAGGTGGAATTAGACTGAAATATATGCAGGCTAGTAATGTTAGGTGGAATTAGACTTGACGAAATATCTAGCCATGATTACTGGATGTGCGATTTAATCAAATTTCTAAATAGTTAGGTGGAATTAACTTGACGAACATTTTAGCCTAGCTAGGTGGAATTATTTCGACAGACAATGGGTTAGCCTAGCTAGGTGGAATTAGACTCGAAAAAATGGGTTTATGCCTTTCTACGTTTAATCAGACAACGTATTTCAAATGGGCTGCTCATTATCCAATTAGACTAGGCGAAATGGGTAGCCTAGCTAGGTGGAATCAGACTAGGCGATAATTGGGTAGCCTAGAAACGTTAGGTCTAATTAGATCTCTTTTGATTTTTAACTTGAGATTTAAGAAGCTATTTATCTCCTCTGGGTAACCCAGCTACGTATAATCAGACTAGGCAAACTAATTGATTTTTCAATCAAATGTTCAACGTTTTGCCATTTACGTTCAATCAGACTAGGCGAAATGGGTTTATCCAAACAATCAACTAGGCAAAATAGACTTCCTTCTTCCATGGTCTTAAAACTAGAGCAAATAATTTTCTTCAGCTCTTCATCTGATCTTTCAATCAAGTTCAAACTAGAAATTGTTTGCCTAGCTAACAATCAAACAAGGGAAATGGTTTACCTAGGTACGTTCAATCAGACTAGGCGAAAACAAAAACCCTACAAACCTGCTCAATAAGACTAGGGAAATGGGTAGCCTGTTAGGTCGAATTGAACTGATGACAACTTTGGCTGCCCGTATTCTAGGTCGAATTAGGCAAAGACTTGACGAAATGGTTGGCCTGGCTGATGTCCTATCCAGCACTTGGCAAAATGGGTAGCAAAGCTGTTTTTCCAATCGGACATGGCGAAATGGGTAGCTCAGCTAGTAACAATAAAGACTTGGCGAAATGGGTAGCCTGGCTAGGTCTAATAAGACTTCCTGAAAGAAATGAGTAGCCTTTATACAAGGTCTGAACCAAATTTGTTCACATGAAAACCTACTATACTGCTAGGTCTAATAAGATTTGGCGGTATGGGTACATTGTTGACATTCCAATCAGATTTGGTGAAATGGGTAGCGTGAAAATACGTAAAAATAAATGTAGAAATGGGTAGCTAGTCTCAGCTCATTATTTGGTGATTGGGTAGTCTTGTGTAGGTTGAACCAGATTTGACGAAATGGGCAAATATCGAAACACTTAACTATTCCCAGGAATTGAATACTAGTTCAATAAGAAACAGAGAAATGGGTAGCCTAATCAAAATTCATACCTGCATTTTTCAATCCGACTTGACGAAATATTGCTGCGTCCATTAAATGGGCAGCCTACCTGTAGATGAATTAGGATCGCTTAGCGAAATGTACGAGTTGAGAAAGGAAAGAAAAAAGTAGAACAGACTTAGAGAGAGACAATTTATTCCGAAAGAGAATATCATTTAGGAGAGAGAGAGAAATTTCAGAGATTCATGTCTAATAACAGGAGAACAGAGAGAGAGAGAGAGAGGATGGAGGGAGCTGGGGGTAGGACTACTACAAATATTTTGATTAGAAAGAGACCATGAGAAGGCACCAGAGATTCGTTCAACATGGCCATGCAGGGATCTGCTTGAGAGCGATCCTCTGGATGTCACACAGAGACCGAGGCGGCTGGACAAACGCCGAGAGAGAGAGCTTGGGGATTCAGAAGTTTTCAAACGTCTTTGACCAATAGGGAGAGAGAGAGAGAGTCTGAGAAAGATGAGGAAGAAAATGGCAGAGAGAGAGAGAGAGAGAGAGAGAGAGAGAGAGAGAGAGAGAGAGAGAGAGAGAGAGAGGGTGAGAGAGAGAGAGAGTGACAGAGAGAGAAAGAGAGAGAGAGAGAGAGAGAGAGAGAGAGAGAGAGAGAGAGAGAGAGAGAGAGAGAGAGAGAGAGAGTAGGGAGAGAGAGAGAGTGAAAGAGAGAGAAAGAGTGTGTGTGTGTGAGAGAGAGAGAGAGAGTGTGTGTGTGTGTGTGTGTGTGAGAGAGAGAGAGAGAGAGAGAGAGAGAGAGAGAGAGAGAGAGAGAGAGAGAGAGAGAGAGAGAGAGAGAGAGAAAGCCTGGAGAGAGAGTGAGAGGGTGAGAGAGAGAGTGAGTGAGAGAGAGAGACAGAGAGAGAGAGAGAGAGAGAGAGAGAGAGAGAGAGAGAGAGAGAGAGAGAGAGAGAGAGTCTGAGCATGGGACTTAATTTTTTCTTTACTTCAATTTACTCACTGATAATTTACCCTCGGAAGTCCAAAAACAAACAAAAACAACATTCAAAATGTACGATCCTATTATACAAAAACATTCTCATTTCTTTTTCCATTAGTGACAGCTATTGGTATTCATAAGAAAAAAAAGAGGTTTTACAAAGCCATCATTAGTCTCACCTTGCTGTCGATTTCTTCAACTTTAAGCACAGTCTCATCCCACAGTTTCCTCCACTTGGTCCAGCCTTTGACCATGCTCTGTTACAGTATTTGTGACATTGTCTAGTCGTTCACCCTGGTGGCCCACCTCTTCCTTCAGCTCGTTGACATTTTCGTCTACTTCATCCACTTTGCTCTCTATGTTAAAAAGTGCATCCTGTTGGCTTTGTAACTGCTTATGCATTTCATCTGATCTGTGGTTAAAAACAGATTGTAGCAATAATTGAAGCCGAATTTGATAATGACCCAATTACGTAACCTTATGCCCAGTATCAATATTTTGATAATTACGTAAAATAAAAAAATCAATATCTTTTCATATTTCAAAATAATTTTTCGCTTACGTTTTTCCATCTATCAAATCCAGAATCATCTGTTTCATATTCTGACCATCAGGATCGTTGTCTGAAATGCTTCAATTTCCGCCCGTTTTTCTTTCAGGACATCGAGGTACTTAAAGCCAAGAATACGGATAGCATTTAAGAGCTGTCAATAGGATAGCTTTGTCTGGATTTTGTATCAGTGTTCAATAGATGAGTCATGACTTTGTTTACCACTTCTGCAAGGTAAATAAAATGAAAACAACTGAACAACAGCCCTGATTAAATAAGCTACTAATGTATGTATAAATATGAAAATCAGGCTTGAAGGTTTGGTAGATTTACATTTCAAAAAGTTATAAGAAAGCCAAATTTCAACTACCTGGTATGAGGATTTTTTTTCCTACAATGTAATGAGATGTCAACCCACTTTATACAGATTCCTCGACAATTCTCTATTACAATTTGCAATAAAATTGACAATCATATATTGTATTGTATTTGTGTTTTATTTAATTCAATTGCATTTATTAGTAAGCGAGAAAGGTAAGCAGTAGGTGTGTGTCCCACGAGTCCTGGATACAAAAGCTGCGTAGTAATGGCCAGCTTACGACAATATCTACTACCACACGATGCGCATGAGATAGTCTAAGGATCCTTAATGACAAACACTTGGCAATTAAAGAAAAGTAGTTTGGACAACATTCAAACTAAGCCATAGTAGCGTAAGAGATTCTAAAGTTCTGTTCGGAAATATTAGAAAGGAAAAAGTGCCCTACCTTGTCATGTAGTGCCAGAGTACAACAGCATTATCATTACTCAAACTCGTTAACATCCCAAGAGGGATCATCAATAGATCAATATGAGGAGGAACTACTTTTGCTGGTATCCTCTTGCATAGTTCGGACATCATCTGCAATAATGTGGCCTGGTCGCTTGTCCCCCTTTTTGATTTTCCCGAGGATATCCTTAGACGTTTTCGGTGGTAAAGAGCTTAAGTGAAAGAAGAATCTAATGAGAAAATATTCGAATTGAGAGGATATCACCATTCTCCAGATTTTTGTCTTTTTTATCCTCCTTCTTCTTCTTCTTCTTCTCTTCTTCTTCTTCTTCTTCTTCTTCTTCTCTTCTTCTTCTTCTTCTCTCTTCTTCTTCTTCTTCTTCTTCTTCTTCTCTTCTTCTTCTTCTTCTTCTTCTTCTTCTTCTCTTCTTCTTCTTCTTCTTCTTCTCTTCTTCTTCTTCTTCTTCTTTCTTCTTTCTTCTTCTTTCTTCTCTTCTTCTTCTTCTTTCTTCTTCTTCTTCTTCTTCTTCTTCTCTTCTTCTTCTTCTTCTTCTTCTTCTTCTTCTTCTTCTTCTTCTTCTTCTTCTTCTTCCTTCTTCTTCTTCTTCTTCTTCTCTTCTTCTTCTTCTTCTCTCTTCTTTCTTCTTCTCTTTTCTTCCCTCTTCCTCTTTCTCTTCTCTCCTCTTCTCTTCCCTCTTCCTCTTCTCTCTTCTTCCTCTTCTTCTTCTTCTTCTTCTTCCTCTTCTTCTTCCTTCTTCTTCTTCTTCTTCTTCTTCTTCTTCTCTTCTTCTTCTTCTTCTTCTTCTTCTTCTTCTTCTTCTTCTTCTTCTTCTTCTTCTTCTTCTTCTTCTTCTTCTTCTTCTTCTTCTTCTTCTTCTTCTTCTTCTTCTTCTTCTTCTTCTTCTTCTTCTTCTTCTTCTTCTTCTTCTTCTTCTTCTTCTTCTTCTTCTTCTTCTTCTTCTTCTTCTTCTTCTTCTTCTTCTTCTTCTTCTTCTTCTTCTTCTTCTTCTTCTTCTTCTTCTTCTTCTTCTTCTTCTTCTTCTTCTTCTTCTTCTTCTTCTTCTTCTTCTTCTTCTTCTTCTTCTTCTTCTTCTTCTTCTTCTTCTTCTTCTTCTTCTTCTTCTTCTTCTTCTTCTTCTTCTCTTCTTCTTCTTCTTCTTCTCTTCTTCTTCTTCTTCTTCTTCTTCTTCTTCTTCTTCTTCTTCTTCTTCTTCTTCTTCTTCTTCTTCTTCTTCTTCTTCTTCTTCTTCTTCTTCTTCTTCTTCTTCTTCTTCTTCTTCTTCTTCTCTTCTTCTTCTTCTTCTTCTTCTTCTTCTTCTTCTTCTTCTTCTTCTTCTTCTTCTTCTTCTTCTTCTTCTTCTTCTTCTTCTTCTTCTTCTTCTTCTTCTTCTTCTTCTTCTTCTTCTTCTTCTTCTTCTTCTTCTTCTTCTTCTCTTCTTCTTCTTCTTCTTCTTCTTCTTCTTCTTCTTCTTCTTCTTCTTCTTCTTCTTCTTCTTCTTCTTCTTCTTCTTCTTCTTCTTCTTCTTCTTCTTCTTCTTCTTCTTCTTCTTCTTCTTCTTCTTCTTCTTCTTCTTCTTCTTCTTCTTCTTCTTCTTCTTCTTCTTCTTCTTCTTCTTCTTCTTCTTCTTCTTCTTCTTCTTCTTTCTTCTTCTTCTTCTTCTTCTTCTTCTTCTTCTTCTTCTTCTTCTTCTTCTTCTTTTTCTTCTTCTTTCTTCTTCTTCTTCTTCTTCTTCTTCTTCTTCTTCTTCTTCTTCTTCTTCCTCTTCTTCTTCTTCTTCTTCTTCTTCTCTTCTTCTTCTTCTTCTTCTTCTTCTTCTTCTTCTTCTTCTTCTTCTTCACTTCTTCTTCTTCCTAAAATATCTTTCCCCCCAATAATTTTCATGGTTTATATTTTGTTACTAATTGTTACTTTATATAATCATTGAAACTGATTTCATATGTTACACTTGTCTATGGATGGGATGAAACTTCGATTATATCTCACTTCTGATTGCTGTTTAGATGCTTCGTGGAACACTTGTGCCAACCAAATAGTTGTCATCTGATCTCCGCTCCTAAGCATCTTTTTCAGAAGGCTTTGAAAGTGTTTTTTCAGCGGTGCAGGATTGTGTTTATAAGCTTCATTGATTGTATCTGAAGAATAGAAAGAGGTGAAAAGCAAACGAGCAGTGCTGTAATCTTATTTTAAATAGTGGATTCAATTTCTAGATTGAATGGACTTTGATAGTTGATCTTTCGTCATTGTTGATGCTGTTGATGCTGACGATGATGTATAAGATTAGATAATACATATGTATATATGTGTGTGTGTGTGTGTGTGTGTGTGCGTGTGTGTGTGTGTGTGTGATTTTGCGTGAGCGCATAATCATTTAGTTAAAATAAACATTGTACAAGAAATATGATAAACACTTGGCTTTGATTATCACCTTAAGCTCTCCACGAGGACAGTAGATAAACTATTTCCAATGCAACATCTCAAGCGTCCTTTTTCAGTAATTGAAAAGTACCTTTTACTATTGGTACATTGTCCGCATTTCCACTGTCTAGGCCTGATCGAAGAATTGTAATCTCTTTAGCTTTCACTAGCCAAAAATCTGGACCGGTAGCCTAGGTTCGAATCAAGACAATAGCCGACTGCCGGAATGAAAGGCATTTTGTTTTTATTGTTATGATTTAAGTGGTTCTATTTTGATTTCTAGATCTAGATATAGATCTACAATTTAGAATCTCGGAAAAGGAACTCAATAGACTTCTAATAATCGAAAATACATCAACAGAGTACGATCAATTACAGCCTTCGTGTATAAAATTTCGCGTTAGTTTTAAATGAAGATGTCGATTCTTTTTCTTCATTTTCTTCTTCGGTCTCTTTGCCAGCGGGTCAGATCAGGATGTGGACCGTGTCTATGAAGTTCTTAGTCTTTTGTAGACTCTCCATAGGACCGTAGAGCTTTTCTTCCAGAAGTGCTTTGCCTGGCCATATCACCGTTCTCTCCGATGTGTGGAGCGGGCACTGCTGGAGAATAATATGATGTTCAGTTTTCTGATGGGGTGCTCCACACTCACACTCTTCTGATTTCCTTACTTTCAGATAGCGATACATAATGTGTTGACGGAGACGGCTGTACCCAGTCCTAAGTCTGAATAATGTGACCTAGGACTTTCTGTCAAGTTGGGTAATGAGGTATTTGGGGTTATAGCTATTGTGTTTCTCTCCCCATTGGCTGCAGATAGCTGCCTTGATAATGTTTTCTCTCCATTGGCTGCAGATAGCTGCCTTGATAATTGTTTTCTCTTCCTCGAAGGTCAATGGTAGAGACTCCTGGGGCATAGTCGAGCCTATTTTTGCGAAACACTGGAAGCTAAAGAATGGAACTGATAAAGCAGACAGAAAAGAAAGAAACAAAGAAAGAGAGAAAGAAAGAAAGAAAGAAAGAAAGAAAGACAGAAAGAAAGAAAGAAAGAAAGAAAGAAAGAAAGAAACAAAGAAGAGACAAATAGACAGAATAGACAGAAAATCTGAAAGAAATGGAGCTGAAAAACAAAGACTTCTAAGTCGACACCCGTCGCCTCGCCCCTGAAAAGAAAGCGTGCCACAAAAAGAATTTCATTAACAATGTTTTGATCGCACGAATGTAATCAGATTAGCTAGCAGTCACATTCATTGACAGTTTTTGGTCAATTTTATATGGTGCATTGTATCACAGACTAACTGTTCAAGAACTAAGTAATAGATTAAACATCAATACATCGTTCTCAGTGACTTCAGTCTAGTTGTAGAGTTCTATACCATCCTGACAAATTGTCGCCATAACTCATCCGTTCAGAGAGCGGAGATTTATGACCCCCCCCCCCAATTTCCCGCCCAATAAAAAACATCATCAACAGAAATAACAAAACATAAACAGAAAATAAGCAACAAATAAACCTTATAAAGAAAACAGAGAAACAACAACCCGACAAAACAGATTCGTGCCACGTTTTCTGGAAGTGTTATCTTACCTAGCAGAAACTCTAGATAGCAATATATAAAGATCTCTTCTCTCGATACTTTGATCTGTAAACAACCATATATTCACGCTTTTATTGCTACTCATTGCGCTCTGATATAATGTTGTAAAACTGAGGTAACAGTTTAACATCAGGACTGTCAAACGTATCAGAGAGAACTGACCTAGTGCGTTAGAAATTGACAGTTTATTTACTTAGCACTTCTTATTGCTTGATTATTCTAAGGAGCTTATAAAATCCATCCATATATTCCAGCAAAATTGTGTTTCCAATCTGCAGATTATGAATAGTGTCTATGTTTACATAGAGATTTAGGATTTACAATTCTCACGTTTGTCTCTTTCATAACCAGTTGGACACAACTGTTAAACATGGCTTATCTCTTGAAGAAAAGAAAAGTTACTGAGAGACAGACAATTCCAGCAACTTTCTTGGGATTGATTTAACTGCAAGACGGTAGGAGTATCGATAACAGATTAAAAGTTTAGAAAAGAATATTTTGATAATAGAGATGTTTGATGTAAGCATTGCAAATGGAAAATCATATATTTTAACTTAAATTGAAAATCTGCAACAAATTTAGACATTTGTGTGTGTGTTTAATCCCTTAAAAACAAAGTCAATAAATCTACGTTGATTTGCTTAGATAGGAAGTATAAGAATTCATTATACATACGTAATAGATCCGATTGACAGTCCTGATACACTGTACAAAGTTGGTCAGACAGACAGAGCCAAAGTTCCTCGGGTTATGCTGACCAAATGTTGTCAGATAACTTGTAATGTACGCCGTCAATGTTTCCTCGTCTTCAGCTTCATCAAACTTTTTGGAGAATCAATGGTATGAGCTGATCCGCCAATTTCACTTCTTTTGCTAAGGACATCTATGACAAAGAGGACATAAAGCAATGCATTATAAACTATAATGGTAAAACTTGTCATATCTGGCTTATATTCGTACCTTTACTCAAAATAGGAAAAAAATGTTGAAACAGGAGCTGCATATTTAAGACTACAAAAGAATATTTCCTTATTTAACAAAAAACAATTGGATATGAAATTCTCATACGCGGCATCTTATTGTTTACTTTTAAACTCAACAATGACATAGCCAAAGCCATTCTGTCTCGGAAGTTTGAGCTGACAATAATTCTGCCCGAGAGATTAAATTGGAATCGAAAAAAACTTCTGCTAGGAAGTAACGGCATCCTTTGTTCCTTAGAGCTAACCATCTATTGTGTCATTTCATCCTTGTCTAGAGCGAATTCCTTCCTAGCAGTAGTCCTTCACGGTCTCTTCTTTTGGTATCTATGATAAAGTTACTCACCTGCACTTATTAAGAGAATTTGGTATTTGACTTTTCACTTGACAGTTTTATAAAACAAATGACAATTTTTAGATTAAGTTGATCATCTATATGTAAAATAGAAGTGAACACAATACTGATTTTTATTCTTAAGAAGGTTGAGGAGAATAACCGGTTTAAAGCTGTCTGGCCATGTCTACATACCACGTGGTATACTATGAGTTTTTCTTCCCATTTCAATATCTGTAACTCTTCATCGTGTCTCATTTTCTATTCTTGTGTAACAAACAAAAAATCATTAGATGTATGAATTACATTTTCTTAAAATTATCTTGAATATTTAGTCGCTGTGGTATACTAATCATTGGGTGTTTTTTTCCCATTCTGGAAAGTGAGGTTGAATGGTGGGAAGAAAACCCCTCATGTATACATGCTCTTCTTTGTACACATTCTCAACAAAGACGTACAACGAGACAGATACAAATGAAACTACAGTCTGCATTATTTAAAAACGGTTTACAGACTTCGCCCCATAACTTGTTCCCTATTAGGCATATTCATGCCGCTATTTCTCAACTCCCTGAGAGTGTACCGTTTGCAATACTATGTTTCTCTGCTAGTAATTGGGCATTTATTTACACTTGGATGAAGAGAGGAAATAATAGTCACGTGCTTTTTATAATGGTACAAAATCATAGAAAAAATGCTGGGCCAGCCAGCTTCTTTTTGCTCTCATTCCCCTTCGTGTTGTGTTGCCTCCTTTTTCACTTTCACACACTGAATGGCGCTTTTGAAGTCTAAATTTTAGACTCTTATATCATTTTTGTGTATGACAAAATGTTATATAAAACCCACTACTACAACAACAACAACAACAACAACAACAAGAAAACCACGTCATTGTTTTGATGGAGTTATCCCCTTCTGGTAATTCACCCATTTCAAATTCCTTCCCTGTGGCTCCACCTCCTTTCCTTTCTATTTTTAACTTACCCATTCTATAATCCTGGTCATAAGATGAGTAGATATATCAAAATATCCGACGAAAAGTTCCATTCATTGATCCAACGCCTTCATGTCGCAGACACGTGATGCAGATTGAAACCATTACTTCTAGATCTTTTTCTGTGAACAAAGACCCATCCCTGAGGAAAGACATAACAATTATTTAATTTAGTACATGGTATCTATCGTCGTTAATTCTCATTAGAAAGTTTGACCATACCTTACTTTGAAAGCATAATAGCCTTTTACTTACAATGTTTATGAAATGGAAATTGATTGATGGTGAATGAATGATTTCGGATAAATTGATGAATGTGTATGAAGCTAGGCTGATTTGTCCATAATTATTTTTATGTTTATTGTTTCACTCAAATTTATTTGCTCACCTTTGCAATCTTTATATACATTTCTCCTCAAACCTAAACATTTAATGATTAATTTACGTTAAATTTGTTTTTGATTTAAACGCATTGTGTATTCTTTTATTTTTCAAACGGAAATTGAATAACACACTTTCTTTCTTCTTTATCAGCTCCCATTCTACTTTCCGGTGTATGGGTTTAGATGCCCGAAATGATCTTTCTCCAGATTGCCCTGTCCTGACATTTTCTGTTTCCTTCCAATAAGTTAAATTTAATTTGCGTTAATGCCTTTTTATATCTTCTTCCTACTTTCTCCGAGGTCTGCCTTTTGGTCTTTTACCTTGAGTTCTAGCACTGTATACTGATTTAGCTATTCTATTGTCATTCATTCTGTTAACATGCCCAAACCATCTGTTGATTCATTTTTATCTTAGTTTTTAGGCCATCTGCTTTGGTTTGATCTTATTGTTGTGTTTCTGATTTTTTCTTTTAATTTTTCCTACTACTCTCTCTTAGATATTTCATTTTGGTTGCCTGTATTCTACTGTTTTTCCTACTGTCTAATTTCCAGGTTTCGCGGCTACAGAGGAGAGTAGGACAATAAACTGTGTTGTATACTGCCTTTTTGGTTTTTGTTGACAATTCTTGTTTACCTACAAATGCCTTTCCTAGATGTGTTATATATTGCACTTGTATTTTGGATTCTCTGGCTGATTTCTTCTCTTAGTTTTCCTTTGAGTTAATCATTACTCCTAGGTAATTGTAGCTTTGAACTTGTTTAAATTCTCCCAGCTAATTTAAGATTTTGTGTTTTAGCTTCCCTAGTTACTAGCATTGTTTTGGTTTTCTTTGCATTTACTCTTATTCCTCTTTTATTTAATTCATTATTCATCATGTTGATATTCGACTGGAGGTCCCTTTGTGATTTTCCAAACAGAACTAAATCATCGGCAAATGAAATCTTGATACATTTACTGGTTTGAGCTTCCACATACATTCATTTTCTTCATTTCTGAGGATGCCTTTTTATGACTGAATCCATAAATGTGATAAACAAAAGAAGACTTAGGATACAACCTTGTCTCACTTCTATATCTACATCTAAATTCTTTTTCAGATATTTTTCCAGCTACTCTCACTGCACATGTTGGTTTATTGTAAAAAAATTAATGGCTTCTATCAAATTTTGCTTCACATTGTGTTCTTTTAAGGAATGCCATAGTCGTCCCTCCTTCCAGTGTCAAATGCCTTTTCTAAGTCAATAAAACACAGGTGCAAGTCAATGTTTCTCTCAAGGAATTTTTCTATTATTTGCCTAATTGTAAATATGTGGTGTTGTACACTTCTTCTGGTCTAAATCCACTCTGATGTTCTTCAATCTGATCCTCTTCTCTTTTCCTTAGTCTCATTTCCAGAATCCTGACATACACTTTTCCTGGTACGCTAAGGAGTGATATCCTCTATAGTTTGATCATTTCATAGTTGATCCTTTCTTGTGTATTGGTACTACCGTTCCCTTCTTCCAGTCGTCTGCACCTGTTTGGACTTCCATGCTTGTTGACATATTGCATGTCTGCCTCCTCTCCCTTGGTTTTTAATAGTTTGGATAGATAAAACTTGACTCTGCTCCTAGGACCTTTCCTAATTTCACTTTTCTTATAGCTGTTTGGAGTTCTTCCATTGATATATCTATATCTTCAGCTGTCTCATCTGGATTATTTGTTACTCTTAATAATTGATCTGTACTCCTTTGTTTAATACCATGATTTGGCTGTACTCCTTTCATTATTTCTCCTTTGGCATTCTTAATTTGTCGTATTGGGCATGTTTTAGTCGTTCTCATGCTCTTCATTGCTCCCAGAACAGCTTTTGATTTCCTTGATAGCTTTTTAAAAATCTTTGTCCAAACTCTTCCCACTGTTCCTGTTTTGCCTTCCTAACTCTCTTTGGCGATAGTTCTTTCACTCACGTAATATATCCTATCCTCTGGTCTCTTTTGTAAAGTATTTTCCATGGATCCTTCTTTTCTTTGATATAAGTCTTGACATTCTCATTCCACCATGCTATTCTTTTCCTATCTCCTTTAATTTGTTTCCTACCACAAACCTCTCTTCAGTACCACTGAGGAGTGTTTCTTCATATTTGCCATTTTTCTTCTATTGTGCTATCCTTCAGATCCATGTACCTTTCACTGATAAATCTTTTTATCCTGGATTGGTATATCTGTTTTACTAATGGTTTATTTAGTTCTTCTATTTTGAGTTTAGTAGCTTTCTTCTCTTTCCTTTTCTGTTTGTTTTCTTCAGTTAGTAATCTCCTTTTGACAATCACTAGGTGATGATCACTAAATATTTCAGCTCCCCTGTTTACTCTTGCATCCAATGTACTGTAAAAAGGGAGCTGATAACTATTATGTAGTCTATGATTGATTTTTCACATCTGTCTTCCATTTACTCTTGTATATTTGTGAATATCTTTATGAGGAAAAAATGTATAAGCTATTTTCATGTTCTTCTTTAGGCAAAAATCTATTAGTCTCTCTCCATTTGGAGAAGTTGTTGTCTCTCCTTCTTTACCTATTTCTCCTCCTGATGTTTCTACATTGTAGCCTACTCTAGAGTTTAAATCTCCTAAAACCATTATTTCCTGTTTGGGTTTGAAATTCTCTGCAGCTATATGTAAATTGTTTTCGAAGATATCTTTTTCTTCTTTGGTGGCATCTTAGTTTGGTCCATAAGCTATTAATAATTTATTTTCTTCCTTTTTGGTTTAATATTTACCTCTAATAGCCGTGGGCTTATACATTTACAACTTTCGAATAGCTTTTCTTGCCTTGTATGCATTATTAAGCATACTCCTGCTCTAGCTCTATCTTGACATATACTCCTGAGAAGATTACAGTATAGTTTGGTCCTACATTTTCATTCCTTGTCCTTTTTTCTTTGTTTTTGTAATAGCCAAATGTCTACTTCGAAATTTTCCATTTCTTCAATCTAATTCTAACTCTTTTCCACTTCTTGCCCTGACATTCCATGTTCCAAAAATCACGGTCCGTGTTCGTTTCATTTTCGTCGTTGAAAAAGGTCAAGCCGAGTAAATTACATTTATTTCTGAACCTGTTTGGTTTTGGATAAGCAGGGATTAGCCCACTGTAACCTAGGTAGATGGTGGGGTCTGCCACCTTGATGTCCCATACCAGGCCTTGTTATTTTCTGTCAGGGTTAACTCCCATATCCTTTGGTTGCTCAAAACCAGCACGCAAGGCAGCATGTTGTTATTTTCTTCAGGGTTAACTCCTTAGCCTTTGGTCAACCAAGACCTGCCTACAAGACAGCAGGAGACTCGTGGAGGGCGGGACAGCCTAATCCCCGTACAGGTGCTTACCTGTCCACTGTGCGGATAACACAACTATAAGTTCTTTTTTTTTTAAAGGATTAATAAAGATGATTGAATTGAATTGAATTAAACTTAACTGGACATATAACTTCAATTTGTTTCATGTCCAACTGCTGCAAGTCAGCAAAATAGATTTAAAGAATAATATTATATTGCATGATAACTCTCTTCTATACAATTTATACATACTTGACTGATGATAGCATGTTTTCTATCAAATATCCTGCTGCGCGGTTTAAATAGCGATGTGAATCCCACGGTAAGTCTTCGTCTTTCAAAAGGGTGTGCAGTCGGTGTAAAATGTCCATAACAAGTTCTTTTACATTCCTGAGTAAAATAAAGATTTTTTTTTCATATCTTAAAAATGAATAAGAAAAGAATCGCTGAACAACTTATTGTATTATTATACAAGCCAAATTTGTAGTGTTTTATTTAATCCTCTTAGATTTAAGTTTGTTCGTTTCGGCAATACTTACATTTGATTAAATATACGAAAGCAAAAGTAGGAATTATTATTCCTAGAACACTTTAAAATAATGTTAAGCAAGAACAAATTCAGTTTTAAAAACAAGAAGCAAAACAAAATCTTGGTGTAAAACAGATTTTAAGATTGAAGGACGATTTTAATCGCCAAAAAGATATGCAATATGTGGTTACTTTGGCATTGATTTCCGTATTGCCTGCAATATCATATGCCATTTCATAGAGTGCTTCTCTTTTCGTTTCCAAGAGTCCGATAGCCATGTAGAAAACATCCTTTCTGTATTTCTTCAAGATTCGAGAGTTCCTGTAAACGCAAAATATAGACAAATATGAATTATTTACTTTGCTATTCTACTTCACAATGTGTATATGTGGTGAAAACAAGCAGTTCATCTTGGGATATTATAAAGATTGATTTTCCAATACATACATCTTTTTCGTGTACTTTTTGTTTGCTTGTGATTTACTCCGGGGTTTAGAGAAAATGGTTAAATTTTTCATCGGATGGCCGTTCAAAATATCAAGTAACAGTTCATTCCTTCCATGTGATTTTGAAGCTTTTCATCTATCTCCGATAGGACGGGTGAATCTTTTTGGAACTGACACAGGGCCTTCAGATCTGCCCTAACACAATAACACCCATTTAAATCATGCACTATAAAATGATAAAGCTAGGATTCCATGAGAAAAGTCAACAGTTTTCAAAGCTGACTAAGGCAGTCGTAAATGTTAGAATTGAACAAGACACATTAATGCCATTCAATTTAGATACGTTATGTAAGGTCTACATTATTTGATAGTAAATGTTAGAATTGAACAGGGCACATTAATGCCATTCAATTTAGATATGTTACATTATATGCTATGAGTAGTAAGGTCTACATTATTTTAGATACATTATGTAAATGTTAGAATTGAACAAGGCACATTAATGCCAATCAATTTAGATACATTATGTAAGGTCTACAGTATTGTATAGTAAATGTTAGAATTGAACAGGGCACATTAATGCCAATCAATTGAGATACATTATGTAAGGTCTATTCCAATCAATTAATGCAAATAAATTTAGATACAGTATTGTATAGTAAATGTTAGAATTGAACAGGGCACATTAATGCCAATCAATTTAGATACATTATGTAAGGTCTACATTATTTTATAGTAAATGTTAGAATTGAACAGGGCACATTAATGCTAATCAATTTAGATACATTATGTAAGGTCTACATTATTTATAGTAAATGTTAGAATTGAACAATGCACATTAATGCAAATCAATTTAGATACATTATGTAAGGTCTATATTATGTTATAGTAAATGTTAGAATTGAACAGGGCAAATTAATGCCAATCAATTTAGATACATTATTTTATAGTAAATGTTAGAATTGAACAGGGCACATTAATGCCAATCTATTTAGATACATTATCTAAGGTCTACATTATTTGATAGTAAATGTTAGAATTGAACAGGGTACATTAATGCCAATCAATTCAGATACATTATGTAAGGTCTACATTATTTTATAGTAAATGTTAGAATTGAACAGGGCACATTAATGCCAATCAATTTATATACATTATGTAAGGTCTACATTATTGTATAGTAAATGTTAGAATTGAACAGGGCACATTAATGCCAATCAATTTAGATACATTATGTAAGGTCTACATTATTTTATAGTAAATGTTAGAATTGAACAATGCACATTAATGCAAATAAATTTAGATACATTATGTAAGGTCTATATTATGTTATAGTAAATGTTAGAATTGAAGAGGGCACATTCATTCCAATCAATTTAGATACATTATGTAAGGTCTATATTATGTTATAGTAAATGTTAGAATTGAACAGGGCACATTAATGCCAATCAATTTAGATACATTATGTAAGGTCTACATTTTGTTATAACACTTTCATAAGGGCGTGAGTCGTTCTAGTCGATGCATGCATCAAGGTACAAATTAAACATTAGAACTGACTTTAATCCATCCACAAAAGACGTCACTACAGACGAGTAGGTAGAAATGAGTTTTTCCTCATTTTCTTCGTCCTTCGGAATCTTCATGGAAGAAATGATCTGAAGAATTTTCTCCGCTGTATCCTGATGCTTCTGGAAAGAGCAAACAGAAAACAAAAATATTCAACGCCTTAAATCAGCCTTTTGTAACGACAATCAGCATTGAAATGAAAAAAAAACATGCATTGAAATAACGACTTGAAATATTTTGCTTCATTTAAAGTTATCATCTTTTCTTCATTTTGCCTTTCTAGACTATAGATTAGTTCTTTATTGATATTTTTTTTTTAAATCTACGCAAACATGATTAAAAGGATACGCCTTTGTCTGGACTTTGTGAATTGATGACTTACTTTCCAATCGATCAATTCGTACTTTCTAAGCACATTCCTACAGGCAGAAAAACACTTTTCACATGGCCGACACAGCAGAGGTACCAACAGATCGACCCAAATCGCTACCTGCTGTTTGTCGCTGTGGGAAGACGAAAATAGATTTAGCTGGCTCTTTGAACACCTGGTAGAAAAACTGAGAATCTCAAAACGGCCTTCCCTTGAGTATAGGAGACAATCGTGATGCACACCTTTATTAGCGTTTTCTTGTCCAAATTGTATAGCTTATTAAATCAGGACTTAATGAAAATTTGAGAAACTACTTTATACCACATAATTCAAGTATTTCTGATTATTCTACGATTCTTTTTCAATTTTCAACTATGATACAAAACTGTAAGAGTGAATACATCAGAAAAGTTGTAACAGATTTTAGAATTCATGTTAAGTAATGGTTTTGTATTCAAGAAACAAAACTTAAGTTTCCACATCTCATTTCCAAATCCATCCTTAGGCAATATGATAATGTTCTCCAAATTATATCGTTTTCAGAATCCTTAAACGTTTTAAACTTACTCTCCAAAAGTTATTTCTAAAAACCACAGGCAGTGTGGAACAACATAAGTCTCTTCAAGAAAGCGAATGTCAGTTTTTTCAATTACGGACACATATCTTCCAGCAGCTTCCTTGAAGAGATCAGGCTTTTTCTGCGAACGACAAGTAAAGTCCAAATGTAAAATTGATCGTACGTTTAAACATGTATTTATGTTTCAGTGAAACAAGACTGGAATTTCGCAACATAAGCCTATCTGTTTTAATGTCATTCAAAAATGAAAAACAAATAATTAGTTTTTTCAAAATCTCAGATAAATGACTTTATATTTTTTACAATGTCAACATAATCTTACCGTATTCGTCAACATCAAAGGAAAGTAAAATAAGAAGAGATTTTACCTTGATATTGTCTTCTTCTTGACGATAGAAGTAATTAACAATGTCCACAATGAACTCAAACAACAGTTTTTCATTCTTGGCTTTATGTTGCAAGGCTGTTTCAAGTAGATCGAATATGTCTGAGCAAAACGATGCAGCCATACCTGGCTTCCTGGGATAAGAAAACAGTTGTAATAATCAATTCCTTCCTGAAATAGCACTAGGACCTATTTTTCAATCAATATAGTCATTTATTACATTGTAACTGATTTGTTTTATTACATTTTCCCCTGAAGCCTTCATAAATAATATCTTTTACCTTCTTGATGTCTTCATGTTGTCAATTGGACTCCCGTAAGTAAATTCTAGAAAGTCACATACAAACAACTATTAATAAGAAATTTATCAGTTTTTGTTCTGTCTTTGATTGACATTAATTTCTTGAGAAAGGAAAAAAATAATCAACAATAACTTAAACAGCTTAGTGTTTTTCAAACACAATCTGTTTATATTTATGAGAGTTTTATCATTAATTACAAGATCGCCTCCGCCCCATCCTACCCCCCCCCCCCCGCAACAGAATACTGTGCTTGCTATCGTTCATTTTTGTGGCCCTAATGAATTTGAATCAAAACTCGATGCTATTTGAGTCTCAGCTTATGGAGTTTGTATTTCAAAGATTAACATAATATTACTTCTGTACCTGACAGCTCAAATCTTGGCACATGTAACAATGATCTTTAACACTATACCAGGTACTATTCTGTATTCCTTACATTTTTGGTTTAGTCGATAACATATCTTGTATAATCACTTTAAGTTGGAGGGGAACTAACTAAATGGAACAACATTGAGGGGGAGGGGGTGAATTCAAAACTCCGCTATGCGCCATTTCTATATACTGTGAGCTTTTTTTTCTCGTTATCTTGGACATTTAATGAAATCTTCTTCTGATGAAATCATTTTGTTTAAAAACTGACTATATCATATTATGATTCGGCTCTAAACGTAAAATTGATGGGGCTTTATTTAGAACTAAGGGAAGACAAAATTGATTTTCTCAAGTTTCATTTTTTGGATATAGCAGTTTTTGCAACTCACACCCTCACATGTAAAATCTAAGACTCTCAATTAATACGCTTCCAGAAAGGAACGGAATGACGTACTTGGATATGTCAACAACCATCCGCAACATCTTACTCTTGCTGAATTTATCTTCATCATTTTTTGGAAATTCCTTTTCTTTCACACGTGCAGTGATTTTCTTCATAATGCCTTTAAGGTAATCTACATCTTTGAATTTCTGAAATAAGTAAATAAAAAATTTAAACAAACAACAATAACAACAACAACAACAAAAGGAAACAAGAAAACAAGAAGACTGGAAATCGTTTTGCAAATTGTATTGCTGCACACACTATCGTAACCTACCTAACAACGTAAATACACCATTCCATACCAAACACTAAAATAACGCACCATAAAATTCCCTACCATACCATACCATATCTCACACCCTACCATACCATACAACACCATACCAGACCACACCCCATCGCACGATATCAAACCACTCCA
>JAXRKP010000326.1:327500-356501 GCA_037039925.1 Doris montereyensis | reverse complement strand
ACATACATACATAATATACATACACACATGCATAGCAGTACATACATCTAAATCGTCATATGCATACCATACATATTATACATACAGTATGCACACAACATACATACGTACATAACAATACATGCATATACATGCATGCATAGAACACCTACATACATGCATACACACACACACACATGCACACGTGATATACAATACATTCATACATAGACATACATAACATACATACATACATACATGCATTACATGCATTCATAGCATACATTCAATAGCATTACACTACACGCATATGTAAACATTCACATATCAGGCAGACAGACACGACTGTCAGACAGAGAGGCATACAGCATAGCAATACATACACACATACACGACAGATACATACTTGTACATGGACAACTACCAGTACATAACATACATACATACATACAATACCATACAATACATATACATTACATACTTTCATACTTACATACATATATCACACTATCATACCATACATACATACACATGCATACTATGCCATACTCATACAATGACATATCATGCATACAGTAAGCATACAACCACTTAAACACGCCATGCGTGTGCACTCATTTATACATACATACACAGTTTCATACAGTAGGCAACAATGGATGGATGGATGGATTGATGGATGGATGGATGGATGGATGGATGGATGGATTGATGGATGGATGAATTGATGGATGGATGGATGGATGGATGGATGGATGGAGGGATTGATGGATGGATGGATGGATTGATGGATGGATGGATGGATTGATGGATGGATGGATTGATGGATGGATGGGTTGATGGATGGATTGATGGATGAATGGATTGATGGATGGATGGATTGATGGATGGATGGATTCATGGATGGATTTATGGATGGATGGATTGATGGATTGATGGATGGATTGATGGATGGATGGATGGATGGATGGATTGATGGATGGATGGATTGATGGATGGATGGATTGATGAATGGATGGATGAATTGATGGATTGATGGATGAATTAATGGATGGGTGGATGGATGGATGTATGGATCGATGGATAGATGACAGGAGATAGATTTTGATTTGATTTGATTTCCTACGTCCACAACTAGATCTAAGGTGATCTCGAAGGGGGGGTTGGTTGGTAGATTTTAAAAATGTTTTTAAATGAGTCCTGTATATAGAGAAAGGATTTTCAATGTACACAGAGTGTTGTGATCTGCACACAGGGCCTTGTTTTTATCGTCCGTCTACGATGGGACTAGGTGTCGATCCACCTACCTGGAACAGGGGGGGGGGGGGGGATAGATTTTACTCGAGAAAAATAAGTAGAAAACATTTCAACCTATAAACCGTGGCTTGAACCTACGACCGTTTGGTTGGGAAGCCCGCGACCTTGCAAAGAATACCGAGTCCCCATGCGAGGCAGATGGAAGCAATAGAGTGCAGATAAAAGAACGTAGGAGATCAGTTCCTACAAATACATAACACTATGTATGTGATGTATTAGAGACATAATATTTACACTTCTGAATACATTGTGTAATGATATCTGGTAATCTTTCAAATCATTTATGAATATTAGGATCATCGTCTACAGAAATTTTAAATTTACAAGACAAAGAAATAGGAATAACGTATATCTACATCAAATTGACATGAAAACATACGGAAATGTATGAATTTAAAAATGAAATAGAAATACCTTGCTGGGAAGCCCCATTGGCGCCATTTCACAACTTACAAAGACTAACCGCTACTTATAGCAGTTGTCCCCCCTTTGATCTGCCCAGATTTTGTTCAAAGTTACTACACACATACACACAAACACACAAACACACATTACACACACACCCAAAAGAACAAAATAATATTAACACTAAACACTATTGGGTGCATCTTTTTTTCAACACCCATGTAGATCCATGAGTATAGATAGAAATGTTCTCTCTATCAAGACATTCTGTAATTATTGTAACTCGATACATCACAAGGAAAGAGCGATAGTGTTGAATCTGTAGATATACACATTACAATATTATTATGGGAAAAGGAATGTGATGCTGAACATCTCGCCTCCAGTTGACGTTACGTTACGCTTCTACTAGATTTCAAAAGGACGAACCAGTAATAAAGAAACGGCCACACCCCAGGAACAAAGGGGCGTTGATGTACCGGGTTCCATGGTAGAGATGTACAGAGAGACAGTGCTGGCTGTGATAGAGACTAGCAGCTGGCTGTGGTTCGAATCCTTGAGTTGTTTATGAGCGTTCGTTTTTTTAAATGTTTTGTTTTGGGGGTTTTTTGCCTGTTTTTAATTCGGTTTATTTTTGCAATAATTATTTTGAGAGGTTGGAGGGATGGGGGGGTGGGGGGGGGGGGGGGGGTCTTCCAGAAGAAAAAATAAATGAATACAAGTTTTCTCAAAGGTTTTAGTCTCTCGTTCATTGTGTGCATTTATCAGTCTTCTGTTTGGGTTTGTCTCTCTGACTCTGCCTAGATGGCTTTCTGTTTTTCTCGGCTCCTCTGCCTCTTTGCCTGTCTATGTTTCTCTCTTAAACTCAGCCTTATCGAAGCTGGACGACAATTATTGATTGCGTCTTGTAATGAAATGTGTCTTACACGCTTGAACGAATCCTTGACCAATTTGAAAAAAAACGATGCAAATAGTTCAGCCGCTGATATGAAATGAAACCACCGCATATGGTGGACATGAACGCACTAAAATAACCATCCAACCGAAGTTCGGCGCAAAGCAAAACAGAAGCGCAGCCTACCTCTTTTAGACTGGTAGATATTTCTTCTTTCCTTTCATTTTTTTCCACATTACTAACTTAACTATGTCCTTTGTCTTGCTGTTTTCTCTCTGAATTCATCATGAGGTCGCCGCATTTGGTGGACGTATGTAAATTTCAATAAAATCAACACAGATCTACCCCTGTTGTTGTTATTATTATGCCCCAATGGCAGCATCAATTACGTTATCAGCTGAATCTTCTGGAAATTCCAAGCCTTTGTACGCAGACAAGAACAACATTTGAAGGCGTGTGGCAAACCAGGGCTACTCCCTGCAACACGTTGATCTGCAGATAAAGTGTCGACACCTCAAACAAGCAAAAAACAAACCACGGTCTACAGATCTTTACCACTGATATCCCTGGTTTGCGACGACTGTCTTTTCACTTCCTTTGAAAGACACAGCGATTGTTTAAAAAAAAAAAGCATTTCATTTCCTGAATGATAAGCAGGGTTAACAAAGAAGTGGTTTGGGTATAAGCGTGAAGTCTCATTCATTTAAGTTTAAGCATGTGTGTGTGTGTTTGTGTGTGTTTGTGTGTGTGTTTGTGTGTGTGTTTGTGTGTGTGTTGTGTGTGTGTTTGTGTGTGTGTGTGTGTATGTAGGTGTGCATGTGTTTTTATAAAGTCATACAAAAAAAAGGGCTAATATGTATTGCATTGCGTTTATCTTCAATAGCCCTAGTTTGTATTTGGGGTTTTTTTCTTTGGGTTTTTTCAAGACGCCACTTCCTTTATCTTTCTGCGTTCAATTTTGTTCCTTGTGTTTTATGTTTGTTTGTTTTTCATCCATTTGTTTGTTTGTCTTAAGAGATTGAAATGGCGGATAGTGGGCAATCAACTGATAGGTCCTACTTCTTTTTTTTAGACCATCAATCTTTCTTATGTCTTTCTTTCTTTCTTTCTTTCTTTCTTTCTTTCCCTTTCTTTCTTTCTTTCTTTCTTTCTTTTAGACCATTTCTTTCTTTCTTTCTTTCTTTCATCTTGTTGTACTTTTCTCTCAATTCGCCCTGAAATCACACGCAGGGGTTGGAAAAAGTGTTAGACTCCTGGTAAGGTCCTACTTCTTTCCTTTCTTTCCTTTTTCACGTGGCATCCTTCATCTTGCTGTTTCCTCTTAACTCACCCTGAGATCACCGCAATGGTGGACAAGTTTCAGAAGAAAAAAAAAACCGAAAAAATCACAGCATACGTAACACTATGCTGGATTGGGTAAATCGCAATGGAACAACAAAACAGACACAGACACAACAACAACAACAACAAAAACAACAAAGAGCCCACGAGAGGAAATTTTAGTGAGCATACAGAGTGGCGTCTCGAAACAGGGACATGGTATTACTTTTATTACTTTCTTTTTTTCGAGGGGGGGGGGGGAGCGGTCGGCGTTGGAAGGGGGCGTGATTGGTATGCACATATAGATCTACGTAATTAGAAAAGAGATGAGGGGGGTGGGGGGTGGAAGGGTGGTGAATAAGTGCTGGCAGCAAATCAAGCGTTGACGACACACTTGTAAATTGAAGTCAAACACTGCAGTAGGTATTCCTACCTGGTTAGGGTTTGAATGGTCGTTGATGGTGAGGGCAAAAGGTCAAAAAGTTTTAACCTGATGACCCAATGTCTCACAAACTTTGGAAAAAGCACTCAAAAGTCCAGAGGCAAGGTGTCGGCCTCTGAACCAAAAGGTAGTGCGTTGGAGCCCCGCCAACATTGAAAAAATTTTCTCGCTTTTTTTTTTTTTTGTCAGCAAAATCTAAAACCCCCCCCCACCTCCCCCACCCCTGGTTCAGGTAGATCTTTGGTCGACGCCTAGTCCCCACTTCTCAGACCGTAAAAAAAAAAGGTCCGTGTATACAGATCACAACACTGCACGTTAAAGATCCCTTGGCTGTTTACAGGGCAGTCAGGGCAATTTAAAATATTCTAAAAAAATCGAGATCACCTAAATTGTGGATGTGGGTAAATCAAATCAAATGACATTTGTACGAAATTTGGTGGATAATGTATTATGTCTTATCAAAAACAGAGATGACGAATAGTCACGTATCATATAAAAAAAAAGGTATACCCATTAACAAAAAAGAACTTGTGGCAAAATTACACTGGATTAAATCTTTAAATTATTGCATTAATGAAAGTTAAATGATGGACTGTATTTTACTTTCATAAACGTAACAATATTTCTGGATGTGAGTGACGATTACTAACAATGTGAAAAGGAAAAATACAGGAAATGGAAAAGTAAAAGCAAAGCCATATTTTACATAAGAACTATTCAAACACATTCGGAACCGAATCCAGACGCACTGGGCATAGGGAAACTGGTAGGCTTTCATTAGACAATGACAAAAATTAATTATAAATCCTAGATCTACAACTGTCAATAAAATAAGTCAAAAAGGGGTATTGCTTTTTTAGGTGTTGATTTTTTTTGAAATTGTTGATTGGGATTTTCTTTCGCTCTTCTGGAGGAGCGACGCCCAAATGAATAGAATGGATGGCGGCATGAGATAATGAACGTGCAGACGATTGATCCAATACATCGTGAGTCATAAGAATAGATCGTGATAAAAGTCAGACTGATATCCCCGAGAAGAAGAAGGAACAAATTAACATGTGGAGGAAAAGACTCGGTTTGATTGAATCCTTCGTCAGACAACAAACGAACAATGACTAATAAATTCGATTTGAGAGATTTAGATCTGGTCAAACGAAGCCAGAAATACGGAATAATGACAGTCGGTATCTCTGCTCGACTACACAGAAAATTTATCAAGCAATAGATGGCGTTTTCTTGCTGTTTTAATTAATGCAAATTCGAATAAGATGCCTTTTCATGCAATTTCCTAGAGCAATTCTTGCATTCCATTGCCTCCATCTTACTGTAAAGATTTAATTTGAAAATTGTCACTCTGGCTAAAGAAATACGATAAACTTGAATCGCTTCTCCCGTCATTCTCTTTGTTAATCTATGTCTGTCTAGCATCATTATCTCAACGTTAGAAAAAGAAATGCACTGTTTAAAATTCATTGAAATATCGAATCTTGAAAGTTTATTCTTTCGTATTTTTTGTTGTTTGTCTTTCTCCTCTCTCTATATTATGTCAAGCATGTTTAAACAATCTCTCTCTCTCTCTCTCTCTCTAGCTCTCTCTCTCTCTCTCTCTCTCTCTCTCTCTCTGACTCTCCAATATTATTCCAGCTGTCATTCAGTTGGTTCTCTGGAAAAATTCTGTCTGTCTGCCTGTTATGTCTGTCTGTCTGTCTGATACCTCTCTCTCTCTCTCTCTAAACTGGTAGACCGAAAGATACATACATGAAGAGAGAAAAAGTGAGAAAGAAAGATTTCTTTTTTGTTTTAGATTTAGATAGAGAGAGATCTATCCTCTCTCCACACCTCTCTTGTCATTGCGTGTGTGTGTGTGTGTGTGTGTGAGTGTGAGACTAGTTTTGATTTGATTGCCTCCCCAGATTTTAAGTCCAGACAACAGAACCACACAAAACAACTTGACATGGCTTATCAGAGATTCCTTAGAGTGCCTGGAGAGAGAGAGAGAGAGGAGAGATAGATAGAGATGGGGAAAAGTCAATCGAAGTTTTATGAACCGTAGAGGTGAGAGAGAGAAACCTGTCCGCTCTATTATGGAAACCAGAAGACTTATCAGTCAAAGATGTTGATTGGAAATCAAGAAAGAGACCTTTAATCTTAAGTGAAATAGAGAAGGTGGCGATGTCAGGTTTTATAATAGATAAGGAACAGATCATGAGATTTAGAGAATTTCCTTGAAGCCAGACAGACAGACCATAAAGACAAGACAGATAGACAGACAGCATGATAGACAGAGGCAGAGAGAGAGAGACAGACGACATTAGAGACAGACTAGACGAGAGAAAAGAGAGAGAGAGATACAGAGAGAGAAGTGGAGAATGAGAGATAAGATATAAGAGAGAGAGAGAGAGAGAGAGAGAGAGAGAGAGAGAGAGAGAAACTTATTTCAGACAGACAGAGGGAGAGACAGAGAGAGAGAGAGAGAGAGAGACAGAGAGAGAGAGAGAGAGACAGGGAGAGAGAGGTTTATGTAGGTGGAGAGAAGACAGACGACAGAGAGACCTTTGACAGAGAGAGAATTTTACAGAAAGAGAACTCAAGAGAAAGATGGAGCTTGAGAGAGATTTTTTAATAAGAGATATTCAGAGAGAGAGACAGAGAGAATTGAAGAGAGAGAGAGAGAGTCCCATCAGACAGAGAGAGAGAGAGAGAGACAGAGACATTTTTTTCTATTGAGAGATGATTATCAGATTATTAGATTATCATCATTATTAGAGAGAAGAGAGAAGAAATTAGAGTAGTAGAGTAGAGTAGTAGTAGAGAGAGTGAGATCATTGAGAAGAGAATACTAGTAGAGAGACGAGAGTAGTAGTAGTAAACGTAGAGAGAGAGAGAGAGAGGAGAGAGAGAGAGAGAGAGAGAGAGAGAGAGAGAGAGAGCAGAGAGAGAGTAGAGAGAGAGGAGAGAGAGAGAGTAGAGAGAGACAGAGACTGAAGAGATAGAGAAGACAGACAAGGCAGAGACAGAGTGTAGAGCAGAAAGAAAGGAGCAGAGACAGAGACAGAGACAGAGAGAGAGAGAGAGAGTAGAGTAGAGTAGAGAGAGAGTAGTAAGAGGAGGAATCAGAGAGAGAGAAGAGAGAAGAAGAGAGAGAGACAGAGAGAGAGAGAGATAGAGAGAGAGAGAGAGAGATTTCGAGAGAGAGACAGAGAAAAGAGAGAGAGAGATGAGAGAAGACACAGAGACCAGAGTTAGAAAGAGACAGACTCTCTCACAGAGACAAGAATAACAGAGAACGTCTAGAGAGAAGAGAGAGAGAGACAGACTGCCATACAGGGAGAGAAGAGAGAGAGTCTTCAGATGAACATTTCAGAGAGAGAGCTAGAGAGAGAGAGAGAGAGAGAGAGAGAGAGAGAGAGAGAGTCTCGGGATGGAGAGAAAGATGACTAGAGAGAGAGAGACTTCAGAGAGAGAGAGAAAGACAAAGACAGAAGAGCAAGAGGTGAGACAGTGAGATGTTAAAGGTTAGCAATACTAGACAGACAGAGACAAAGGTAGACAGACAGACAGAGAGAGAGAACAGGTACACAAACAAGACTTACAGACAGACAGATTGAACTTAGAGAGAGAGATACAATGAGAGTGGAATCCCTTTCTTTTCTAAGAGACAGACTGAGTTTGTGACAGAAGAGAGAGAGATTTTCTTGAAGAGAAAAGATTTTGTTGAGAGAGAGCTTAGAGAGAGTTGAGAGATGATTTGAATCTGGAGAGAGTTGAGAATTCAGAGAGAGAGAGAGATTCTTGACTGAGAGAGATGTGAAGAGAGACCCAGTTTTAAAGGAGAGAGAGAGAGAGAGAGAGAGAGACAGAGAGAGAGCAGAGAGAGAAGAGAGAGAGACTTTGAGAATTAGATCTAGAGAGATTAAGAGACAGAGAATTGACAGACAGAAGAATGACATTACAGAGATGGAGTTTTTTCAGACAGAGAGAGAGACAAAGACATACGGTCTTCAAACAGATTTGAGTTTTTCAGTCAGAAGAAGCAAAAAAATGAGAGAGAGAGAGAGAGAGAGAGAGATTTTAGATTTGAATCTAGAGAAGTTGAGACTCAGAACTATTTGCAACAGAAAAAGAGAAAAAATTCAACAGACAGACAATAAGACATTGACACAGACAGACATCTTTTAGAGAGAAAGATTGAGAGAAAAAATTGACTCCTTCCCTTGTGTTTTTCCTTTAATAAGTATGATTTGATCAATGAGTGTGTGTGTTTTTGTGTGTGAGAGATTGTTAGTGTTTTTTTTGTGTGTTCTGTGAGTAAGTGTGTGTGTTTGTGTGTTTGTGACAGTTTTGTGTGTGTGTGTGTGTGTTTTTGTGTGAAAAGAATGAGAGAGACAGACAGAGTATTGAAGAGAGTAAATTGAGAGAGAGATGAGGAAGTCTAAGTGGAAGACAAAGGAGAGGACAGAGGACAGACAACTTTTAGAGAAAGATTTTCCTTTAGGCGTGGTGTCGGGAGAGAAAGATAATGCCTTAGATGGACCAGGCCAGGCAAGGACCTGGAGGGCAACGTAAAGGCTGACTTGTAGAGACGTGTGAGAGAGACACACGATGTGGAGGATATAAAGACCCTGCTCGATAGCTAGATAGATAAATCGATTAGGAAGACAGATAGATGTTTGTTTGATAGATAGAGAGAGAGAAATTGACAGGTACAGAGACAGACGATTGACAAAGAGAAGATTGATAGATAGATAACATAGAAAAAGATAGAGGAGAGATAGAGAGATTACCGAGTTATCTCCCAGGAGACAATATTAAAAGAGAGAATTTTAGACAGAGAGAACAGAGAAGACAGATGGGGACAAAGACAGAGAGGAAGAGAGAGAGAGGGAGAGAGAGAGAGAGAGAGAGAGAGTTAGAGAGAGAGAGAATTAGAGAGAGAGAGAGAGAGAGAGAGAGAGAGAAGAGAGAGAGAGAGAGAGAGAGAGAGAGGGGGAGGGAGAGAGAGAGAGAGTGGAGACAAACAACATAAAATGAAAAGAGAGAGAGAGAGCAGAGAGAGATTTAGAGAGAGAGAGACAGAGAGACGAGACCAAAGATTTTTTGACATAAGAGACATCGAAAGTATCTTTGGAACATACTCAGATTCATTGATTATCGGACAGCAGAGAGAGTGAGAGAGAGAGAGAGACTGACAGAGATTATTGAGAGAGAGAGAGAGGGATTTTCAGAGAGAGAGATTAGCACTACATTGAGAGAGAGAGAGAGAGAGAATGGACAGAGAGTAGAGATAGAGAGGTGAGGTCAGACTCGATAGTCCTACAGAGAGAGCCTGGAGATCATGAGACGAGAGAGAGAGAGAGAGAGAGAAAGAGAGAGAGAGAGAGAGATTGAGAGAGAGAGAGAGAGAGACAAGAAGAGATTTGAGAAGAGTGAGAGAGAGAAGAGAGAATAGAGAGAGAGAAAGAACAGAGACATTCAACACAGAATTTCCTAGTGCATGTCATTCAGAGAAATCCCACAAAAGAAACCAAGACAAAACAAAAATTCTGAAGAGAGAGTTTAAGAGATTGTTGAAGAGAGAGAGAATTTAGAGAGAGAGAGAGAGAGAGAGAGAGAGATCTGAGAGAGAGAGAGAGAGAGAGAGATTAAGACAGAGATGATTAGACAGAGAGAGATCAGACAGACAGACAGAGAGATCTGAGAGAGACAGAACAGAAAGACAGAGAGACAGAAAGAAGATGAGAGAGAGAGAGAGATAGACTCAACTTGAGAGAGAGAGAAGAAGAGAGAGAAGAGGAAAAAGAGAAGAGAGAGAGAGAGAGAGAGAGAGAGAGAGAGAGATCGAGAGAGAGGGAGAGTAGAGTAGAGAGAGATCATAAATTCAGAGAGACAGAGAAACTCTCAAGAGAGAGATTAAAGGAAGAACAAGAGAGACAAAGAGAGAGAGAGAGAGAGTGAGATTCCTTTGTCTGTCTGAGTACATCAGTTGTGAGGTTTGTCCAGGTGAGAGAGAGTTGAGATGAGAGAGAGAGTTGAGAGATTTCCTCAGAGAGAAAGACGAAGTTCTGATCTGTAAATGTTGAGTTAGAACAAGAAAAGATTCAGATGAATTCAGAGATGAAACAGAGGTGATTGGGAGGTTTGATTAGAGGGAGAAATACAGATGAAATAGATAGAGAGAGAGAATGTAGATAGTATCATGAGAAAGAGAGAGGGGTTGAGGGAGGTTAGACTCACAATCACATGAGGGATTCGAGTAGAGAGAGAGAGGAGATGGACAAGGGAGAGAAGAAGAACCAAAAAGAAAACTGAGAGAGAGAGAGTAGACAGATTAGAGGAGAAAAACAAGCACAGAGGAGAGAGATCTGCAAGATATGACTCGATTTATTTTATCGAACGAGTTCTCCATCCAAGATGATACACAGTCGATCCTCGACCTACGTCTGAAGGCATTGAGTTGAAAACGAGGGTTTGGTGTTAGTGTTACCCCTAAACAACAGCGTTTATATTAATCGGCTCGAACGAATAGTATGGAACTAACTTGAGAGAGAAAATGCCAAATGTTATTTCATCGGGATGAGAAACAGAAAGGATCTTGAATGGAACTTGATTACCTGCCCCATCCCTGATAATCGTAGTTTAATGTCGATTTTGGGAGTACATAAACAGTTGTTTTATTAGAGTTTCGCTCGGAAAATTGAGTAGGACCCTAAGATTGTCGATGAGGGGGGGGGGGCTCAAGAATTTTTATATTGATTTTTAGCCCCTCTTAAAGTCTGCTTTTCAATGTGTAGATCATTTTTTATTACAATCATGACAGAACAGACAACAGTTTATACTAAATGGATAAAGGGCAGAAACTATACAAATAAACAGACAGACCGAGAGACAGAGAAAAGAAAATGTGTTGTGCGATGTGTGCGTGTTTATATTGTTGTTGCAAGTTATTAAGCGTTTTATTATGTATGTGGGTCTCCTGGGGTGGTTATTATGTGGGTCTAACGTCTAGGTGATACTTAGGGAAGATGACATGAAATTAATGACATTATTCATTCCAGACGGCGATGTACAAAGAAAATGGAAAGTAAAGAAAAAATATTTAACAAAATGTTGCGAGAACTGAACAGGTGATGTCTGTCTATGGATGGTGTGAGCACATTGACGGAGAGACTCCATAGGGTCTGAAACTATTCAGTCGTTCACGTGACTGGGATAACAGGCTGGGGAGACCCTGATAAAGACTGCGATTGGACAAACAAGGTTGGGTTCAAATATTCCTGGTCGCACTTGTAGTTTATGCCAGCCAGAACCCTTCGAATGAAGGATTCATGTCGACTCTTGTTTGTCGTTTGGCCACGACAAAGTCGATCTTCTCCAACTCTCGTTCAGTGAAGCCTGTACGGTTATCGAATGGACAATCACTTTTTGTTACGATTACTGACTTCTACCTGAAGGCTGCAGGATTTGATTGGAAAGTGCCCGAGAAGTGGTTTCTCCAGGATGCCCAAAGTGATTTATGATTGCTTTCGATATCGTGTAAAAGTTAATATATATATATATTATAATAGTGTCTATATCTATACCTAGAAGCAAAATGGATATTATAATAATGGTTTCACACTTCGATTTAGCAAATGGATTATCACTTTGTGTTTATAAATCAACGTAAGTGATTTTTCATAACGATCAAATTATGATTTTATCGATGTCGGTTTATTTTCTGATTTTGTTCTTATGAGTGATTTACTACTCCGACCATATTTCATTTTCCACCAGTACTCTACTCGTTATGTTTTCGATATTGATAAAGAAAATGTAGAAAATGTCATTTTGATAATTGATAGGTCTTCTTGTACCTTCAATCATGATTTCGATTTTTCCCGTGGATATTATGTAATTCTACCGTCATTTCTACGGTTTAACTAGTTCTAGCATTAAATGTCTCTAAACATATTAGGGCATGTTTGTCTAAAAAGAATCTGGACGCATTTCTAAATCTATCTATACATGGTAGTATGGTAGATGTACGTACGCTACATATATGTATATATGTATGTATCGTAGGCTTGGTTTATGGATGCATTGGATTTTTGCGTTTATAGTAAATGTGTGTGTCTGCCTATCTGTTTGCCTCTCTTTCTCTATCTTTCTGTCATCCTGTATGATGTGATTGGCATGCATGAATTTATATTGTAGGCCTACTATATGCCATGTGTTTGTGTAAATTTGACAGTCTGCATATATGCTTGTCTGTCTAAATTGTGATTTTTGAAATTGGATAGGGTATTTTGGTGGTACAGTAGGGTAAATTCTAGGATTGGTTAGGTTTGATAGTACAACTGTAGCGAAGAAACGCAGCCATGCGGTTTTATCTGCTTTATTTTACACGGGACCTGTACGGTACCTAACTCAGTACATGGATTGGTGCGAGTTTATATGTGTGTCTCAATGTACATTTGTGTCATAGTGTACCTTTAGTGTACATGTGTGTCTATTTTTATGTGTGTCTCATAGTACTGAAAACGTTGTCTCATAGTGTACATGTGTGATTATAGTATACATGTGTCAATATAATGTTGGACATATGTCTCATTTCGGAACTTATTGTACATTTTATTTTTAGGGGGACATGATGATGTCTTAAAATGCCATGATCTCATAGTTTATATAGTTTGTTGTCTTATAGTGTGAGTGTTTGTCTCCACTAGGTGGATGTGTGTCTGGAGTGAGGGTGTTCCTATAGTGGCATGGGTCTCAATATCTTGTACACTTGTGTGTCCTCATAGTGACATGTGTGTCACCGCATAGTATGTGTGTCTTATAGTTTACATAGTAATAATATGTTGTCTGTCATTGTTTGTCCATTATGACACGCTTGTTTCTATTCTGTTGATTGATTTCTCTTTTAAACTTCCAACATATTCTTTGTCAAGATAATGTTATCGAAGTCACGTAGAATAATTTTTTTGCTTGAAGTCCTAGCACACTTTCATTTTCCCACCAATGATTTGCCGACGCAGAGGTTCAACCCCACGGTTACATGTGATCCAAACGCTAGCCCCCCCTTGTAAAAACTTATTTTTGTTCTTTCTTAAACCTAAATAAAAACAAAACAATGTTTTTTCCTTTCAAAAAACAAAACAAACAGTAACCTCTTTATCAATCAAAATGAATATCAGTCATCAAAAACAAACAAACTTACACTTGAAAAGATATTTTTTTATGCCAGATAGATTCATTAATTATATATTATATTAACTTGAACAATTTTATGTTTGTGTTTCATGTACTTGGTGGGTTTGAAATGAATCTTGGTTGTCTTTCCCTCCATTCCTGGCTAAACGTAAAGCGTCAAGAATGAACAAAAGCCAAGTACTTTTGAATGCAACTCCGGTGCCATAAGGTTTGTTCTGTTATAGAAATGTAAAACTTTTGCTGTTCACACTGTGGGGACAAAAATTGGAAAGAATTTACATAACGTAAAAGAAGGATGATTACTTCCCGACTCACAAAGCTTATAACGTCCCATTCGATTTTCAACAGGTGACCTTTCAACTTTGAATTAAGAGAGAGAGATTCTACCTTTTTTAGAGAGAGAGAGACAGAGAGAGAGAGAGAGAGAGAGAGAGAGAGAGAGAGAGAGAGAGAGAGACCTTCTTTTATCAGGGAGGGATTCTAGGGAGGGAGAGAGGAGAGGGAGAGGAGGAGAGAGGAGGGAGGGAGGGAGGGAGGATCAGTTCTCAAGGGAGAGACAGAGAGAAAGATAAAGAGACGAGATTCTAGAGAGATTTATCAGAGAGATTTTAGAGAGAGAGAGAGAGAGATTTCTAGTAATGAGTGAGTGAGTGCAAACAGGCAGTCAGACAGACCTCCAGACTGTGTTTGTCTTTTTTTGCTCTTATTTATGATTTCCATGCATTCCAATCAAGGATTTTGGGTTTAGTTTTAGCAGCCCAATGTTTACCCACGATACATGCAGACATTCAGGTTTCTTTCCTTCTTTTATCAGTAATCCCATTCTACCTTTCGGAAATGGGTTCAGATGCCCATCTTTCTCAGGGATCCCTGTCCTGGCATTTGCTGTTTTCCTTCCAAAAAAGTTAAATTTCTATGCTTCAATGCCTCTATTATATCTTATTCCCACTTTCTCCAAGGTCTGCCTTTTGGTTTTTGTACCTTGGGCTTTAGCATTGTATACTGATTTAGCTATTCTATTGTCATTCATTCTGTTTACATGCCCAAACCATCTCAATTGATTTGTTTCTATCTTAGTTTTTATGCCATCTCTTATTGTTGTGTTTCTGATTTTGTCTCTTTTAGTTTTCCCTACTACTCTTCTTAGATATTTCATTTCAGCTGCCTGTACTCTACTGTATTCTCTACTGTCTAAGGTCCATGTTTCGCTGCCGTAGAGGAGAGTAGGATAAACTGTATTGTATACTGCCATTTTGGTTTTTGTTGACAATTCTTGCTTACCTACACAATGCCTTTCCTAGATGATTATATAATGCACTTGCCTTTTTGATTCTCTGGCTGATTTCTTCTTTAGTTTTCCCTCTGAGTTAATCATTACTCCTAGGTAATTGTAGCTTTGAACTTGTTCTAAATTCTCCCTGCCCAATTTAAGATTTTGTGTTTTAGTTTCCCTAGATACTAGCATTGTTTTGGTTTTCTTTGCATTTACTCTCATACCTCTTTTATTTAGTTCATTGTTCATAAAGATTATATTCGACTGAAGGTCACTTTCTGATTTTCCAAACAGAACTAAATCATCGGCAAATGAAAGCATTGATACATTTTACCTACATTCATTTTCTTCATGTTTGAGGATGCCTTTGCGACTGAATCCATAAATGTGATAAACAAAAGAGGACTGAGGATACAACCCTGTCTTACTCCTATTTATACATCAAATTCTGTAGATGAGTTTCCAGCTACTCTCACTGCACATGTTGGATTATTGTAAAAACTTTTAATGGCTTCTATTAAATTTTGCTCTACATTGTGTTATTTTAAGGAAGGCCATAGTTCGTCCCTCCTCATAGTGTCAAATGTCTTTTCTAAGTCAATAAAACACGGGTGCAAGTCAATGTTTCTCTCAAGGAATTGTTCTATTATTTGTCTAATTATAAATATGTGGTCTTGTACACTTCTTCCTGGTCTAAATCCACTCTGATGCTCTTCAATTTGAACCTCTACTCTTTTCCTTAGTCTCATTTCCAGTATCCTGGCATATACTTTTCCTTGAACGCTAAGTAGTGATATCCCTTTATAGTTTGAGCATTCCATAGTTGATCCTTTCTTATGTATTGGTACTACTGTTCCCTTTTTTCCAGTCGTCTGGCACCTGTTTGCACTTCCATGCTTGTTGGCATATTGCATGTAGTAGTTTGTCTGCCTCTCTCCTTGAAATTCCTTGGTTTTTAACCATTTCTGGATAAACTTCATCTGCTCCTGTGGCTTTTTCTTAATTTCACTTTTCTTATAGCTGTTTCGATTTCTTCCATTGATATATCTACATCTCTTTTACTATTAGTTTATTTAGTTCCTCTTTTTTGAGTTTAGTAACTTTCTTCTCTTTCCTTTTCTGTTCGTTTCCTTCTTCCGTCAGTAATCTCATTTTGGCAATCACTAGGTGATGATCACTAAATATTTCTGCTCCTCTATTTACTCTTGCATCCAATGTGCTGTAAAAAAAGGGAGCTGCTAACTATTATGTAGTCTATGATTGACTTTTCACACCTGTATTCATTTACTCTTATATATTTAAGGATATCTTCATGTTGAAAAAATGTGTTAGCTATTTTCATGTTATTCTTTTAGGCAACAATCTATCAGTCTCTCTCCATTTGGAGAAGTTGTTCTATTTGTAAATCGTTTTCGACGTATCTTTTTCTTTTTTAGTGTCGTCTTTGTTTGGTCAATAAGCTTTTAATAATTTAATTTCTCTTTCTTTTGGTTTTATACTTACCTCTCATAGCCGTTGGCTTACAAATTTCAACTTTCTAGTAGCTTTTCATGCCTTTTATGTACTAGGAGACCTACTCCTGCTCTAGCTTTGACATCTTCTCATGAGAAGATTAAAATATGATTTGGTCCTACATTCTCCATTGCTTGTCTTGTTTTCTTTGTGTCTGTAATAGCCAAAATGTCTACTTTGAATTTTTTCATTTTTTCAACTAATTCTAACTCTTCCATTTATTGCCCTAACATTCCATATTCCAAAAATCACAATCCGTGTTCGTTTCTGTTTTCGTCGTTGAAAGGTCAAGCCGGGTATATTATTTTTATTTCTCTGCATCAGTTAGGTTTTTGGATAAGCAGGGGATTAGCGCACTGTACCCTAGGTAGATGGTGGGTCTGCTACCTTGAGGCCCCCTACCAGGCCTTGTCATTTTCTGTCAGGGTTAACTCCCTTAGCCTTTTGGTCATTCAAGACCAGCTTGCAAGGCAGCAGGTTGTTATTTTCTGTCAGGGTTATCTCCCATAGCCTTTGGTCATCCAAAGAGTCGTGGAGGGCAGGATCATCTACTCCCCGTACAGGTACTTACCTGTCCACTGTTCGAGCAGACATTCACGAACTTTTGTAAACGCAGAAATCTCCCAGTTTTCATATAAGTCCATCGGCAAGACAGATCATTGCATAGCACTGATACATAGATAGTGGAAGGCGTGGACAATAAAACAAAATATAAAAGACCAGACACAATAAAAATCAAAACAACCCAGCCCAAGTAAACACAGCAAAAAAGAGAGAAAAAAAATCTACGCACCTTTGTATACCACATACTTGTACCTCTACCCAGTATAGCTACTAGCTAGCACTGTAAACCAGATTCATGATAGCTACTCCACTGAGGCCTGTGGATTGATTATCATAATGTTATAGATCTAATAATTTATTTAATCCATCCTATTTCCATGTCAACATTTCAAATCTTTTCGCATAGGTAGAGATAAAGATAAAGAAATGAATTTCTAGTTAGTATCCCCTACGACTGTACATTATTTATCCACCAACAAGCCACTCCATTCAGTCTTTCTCAACTCGCCACACAGTACGCAGACCCGTTAGGCTCCGTACTAATACTATGACAAATCTGTCTCTACGTACAGTGGTTCTCATTCACACATGAGTGAAGTGAGGAAAAAAGAGTGAAGTACCTTTCCCTAAGAGCACAACGTTGTGAAAAAGCACCAACCCCATCTAGTGTACCAGCTGTGCTTGCGATCACAAGCCTACAACACCACGGTTCAGCTGTAACGCCTTTTGTGCATTTTATCTTAGCTGAATAAAAAACCCAGAATCTCTTCCCATCCCGCAAAGAGCCTGGAGAAAACTTTAAACATGCCTGCAGACATACAGACATGTACGTGCCCGTGGACGCACACATACGCCCATTACACTCACGCGCACACACACACATACACACAAACATCAACTCGCGATCACACGTACACACACCCACGCACAAACACCTGTATTAAAAACTCATATTGCATTGTGAAGCCGGAAACCTCACAGCGAGAACGACAGACCACGGCTGAACAATACCCAGAACGTTTTAATAAATTGCATTCTGACAAGTAGCAAAATGAAATGATATTCCGATTCAACAATTAATGAGTTGTTATTATGAACTTCAAAGAGATTTTCAAAGAGAGACAAGACGTTGGTGAATTATGAAAGACATTTTAATGGGCCGCTGATGCAGACAGTGTTCATGCTCGTGTACAAATTGCGTGGTCGTCATTATAGGCGCGTTTAATTGTACACTTTCTGTGCATTTTTCTAAGGGGAAAAGAAATGAAGAGAGATACGGGTAAATAGAATAAGAATAGAGAACGGGTAGATAGATCTAGATCTAGATTAGAGAGAACGATAGAGATGAGAGAGAGAAGAGAAAGGAGAGAGAGAGAGACAAAAACATATTTAGAACAGACAGACAGACAGACAGACAGAGCGACGGGGAGACCCGAGATGTGGGGTGGGAGCTAGACAGACAGAGACAGAAAAGAGAAGAGAAGATTACTGACGGTGAAACTGGTGAAATCAATCTTATTTCGCGAAATGTTGACAAAATCTAGAGAGAGTTAAACAGAACATAATAAGAAGAACAAGAGAGAGAAACATACTACGCTAGACCAGGACAGAGAGAGAGAGAGAGAGAGAGAGAGAGAGAGAGAGAGAGAGAGAGAGAGAGAGAGAGAGAGAGACGGACAAACAGACAGAGACAGACATACAGACAGAAAAACAGAGAGAGAGAGGGCAGACAGACTGAAAGACAGAGAGAGAGGGACAGACAGACAGAGACAGATGGAAAAGCGATAAAGCGACGATTGGACATAAACTTGAGACCCAATAATTATTACATCTGATTTATGGTCAAGTCTGAATCAGCCCCCTGGCCCGCAGACGCCTGCTTGAACAGTTTATACAGCATTCTGATTGTAGTTACATAACAATCATTATTACAATATCGTTTACGTGTTTGTTTCATCTGACTTGTTATTTGTTGGGTTTTTAAAATGGTTGTTGTTGATTTTTTTGGTCCTTGTCGTGTTTTGTTGTTTTCTGTATTTTTCTTCTCATGTCGTCTAATTGATACGCATGGTAGGATATTACTTGGGATAATTAGTAACCAGGAGTTAATAAATGTAAATTATCAGAGTGCAAGGATGAATGTTACAGCCAGGTGATATCAAGTACGATTATTCAGTATTCGATGCTGCGGTACTATTGCAACTTTAAAAAAAAATCATAACCTGTTTAAAATGGCGGCTTTGGTGAATGAAAATTCTGCACAAAGACGGAGAAACGTGAAAACTGTCCTTGATTGAACGTCATTTCTGGTAGAAAAATCTTAATGAAACGATCTTGGGATCATTTAATAATCTCCACGCAAAATATGGTTGCTCTCTGTGGCCTTGTAACAAAGTCTTTGACTTGACGCATAGAGCAAGACCAACTGAGAAAGATCATAAGTGACCAGTATAATAAGAGTTGTGATAAAGAGGTGAAGAGAACAAATGGATGAAGGATTTAGCGCAGGAATACATCTGATAAATATGACCTTATAAATTATGACTTGGTTGAGTGTGTGGAATACTTGAAAGGCCAAGCAGCTCGATTTATTTACGCGTTGCTTTCTTTTGTTGATATACATGGACTCAATATTTATTGTCATTACGCCATTTTTCGAATGCATATGCTAAACGGCATTAATTTTCACGTCAGCGGTATTACATATCAATATAGAGATGCAAAAGAAGATGCAACGCGAGTCAGTAATTACTGGGAAAAAGGGTGTTTACGGATAGGATCTCGCTTCATGTAATATATAATTATTATTATATCATTATTACACCGTTTGCTTCCTTTTGAAGTTATATAATATATATTAATTATGTCTGGGTTTCTTTTGGGGTTTTTTTGCGTTTTTTATTGCATAACAGCCTTAGCATGGCTCTAAATTGAACGCATTTAACCTTAGATTTACTAGTAGCATTTGGGGTCTGGGTTTCTGAAGAATGTGTGCGAAGTTACTGATTCTTTCAATTTATTTATGCAAATTTCCTGGAGCGTTGCTGTTATATATATATATATATATATATATATATATATATATATATATATATATATATATATATATATATATATATATATATATATATATATATATATATATATATATATTGTTGGTTGTTTGGAGTTTTCCTCCCAGTCTCCGTTGGTTTTAAAGTACTTAATTATTGTACAACGCGTATCCCCGAAGGAAGGTGTGTGGAAGTGTTGAAATTGAACAGTTTTAGAACTCTTCGCATTTTCTGTTTCTTTGTTATGATGTGGTTTAAACAGTCATGGATATATCTTTGATTTGGATTCGTTTGGAAAAAAAAAAAACATTTTTCATTTCCTTTGAAGTGGCGGAAAACCGATTCGATCGGATGCTGTTTTTGGAGTGCATGGATGTACTTTTGAATAAACTATTAGGGTGTTGTAAGAATCGTCAGAAATGCTCATAACGTTAGCCGATTTACAGTTTTCCTCATCCGCAAATTTTTTCTTTTTAAAATCAAAACTAACAACAAACCAAACGAAACCGTTTCTTTCTTTCTTTCTTTATCAGTAATCCCATTCTACCTTCCGGTGTATGGGTTTTAGATGCCAAATGATCTTTCTCCAGGCTGTCCTGTCTGATAGCTTCTGTTTCCTACCGTGAAAGTTACATTTCTTTGCGTTAATGCCTCTTTTATATCTTCTTCCCACTTTCTCCGAGGGTCTGCCTTTTGGTCTTTTATCTTGAGTTTTAGCACTCTATACTGATTCTGCTATTCTATTGTCATTCATTCTGTTAACATGCACAAACCATCTCAGTTGATTCATTTCTAAATTAATTTTTATGCCATCTACTTTGGTTTGATCTCTTAGTGTTGTGGGTTTCTGATTTTGTCTCTTTTAGTTTTCCCTACTACTCTTCTTAGATATTTCATTTTCGGCTGCCTGCACTCTACTGTATTCCCTACTGTCTAAGTTCCATGTTTCACTGCCATAGAGAGGAAAGTAGGACAATAAACTGTGTTGTATACTGCCATTTTGGTTTTTGTTGACAATTCTTGTTTACCTACAAATGCCTTTCCTAGATGATTATGTATTGCACTTGCCATTTTGATTCTTTGGCTGATTTCTTCTTTTAGTTTTCCCTCTGAGTTAATCATTACTCCTAGGTAATTGTAGCTTTGAACTTGTTCTAAATTCTCCCCTGCCTAATGTAAGATTTTGTGTTTTAGCTTCTCTAGTCACTAGCATTGTATTTGTTTTCTTTGCATTTACTCTCATTCCTTTTCATTATTCATTATGTTGATATTTGACTGGATGTCCCTTTCTGATTTTCAAACAAACTAAATCATCGGCAAATGAAAGCATTGATACATTTACTGGTTTGAGCTTCCACATACCTACATTCATTTTCTTCATGTTTGAGGATGCCTTTGCGACTCAATCCATAAATGTGATAAACAAAAGAGGACTTAGGATACAACCCTGTCTTACTCCTATTTATATACATCAATTCCTCAGATACATTTCCAGCTACTCTCACTGCACATGTTGGTTTATTGTAAAACTTTTAATGGCTTCTGTTAAATTTTGCTCTACGTTGTGTTATTTTAAGGAATGCCATAGTTCGTCTCTCCTCACAGTGTCAAATGCCTTTTCTAAGTCAATAAAACACAGGTGCAAGTCAATGTTTCTCTCAAGGAATTTTAATATTACTTGTCTTATTGTAAATATGTGATTTTGTACACTTCTTCCTGGTCTAAATCGACTCTGGTGTTCTTCAATCTGATCCTCTACTCTTTTCCTTAGTCTCATTTCAAGAATCTGGCATACACTTTGCCTGGTACATAATAGTGATATCCCTCTATAGTTTGAGCATTCACTTGATCCTTTCTTGTGTTTGGTTTTTCCAGTCGCCTGGCACCTGTTTGGACTTCCATGTTTGTTGACTATTGCATGTAGTAGTTTGTCTGCCTCTCTCCCTTGGTTTTTAATCATTTCTGGATAAACTTTATCTGCTCTGGGGCTTTTCCTAATTTCACTTTTCTTATAGCTGTTTGAAGTTCTTCCATTGAGATATCTACATCTTCAGCTGTCTCATCTCCATTACTTGTTACTCTTAATAATTGATCTGTACTCCTTGTTTCATATGTTCTGGAGGGATTATGTAATTGTTGAAAATACTACGCGTTTCCATGATTTCGTTGTCTAATTTCATTATTTCTCCTTTGGCGTTCTTAATTTGTCGTATTGGGCATGTTTTGGTCTTTCTCATGCTCTTCATTGCTCCCCAGAACAGCTTTTGATTTCCTTGATAGCTTTCTTGAAGTCTTTGTCCAAACTCTTCCCACTGTTCCTGTTTTGCTTTCTAATTTCCTCTTTGGCGATAGTTCTTTTATGTAATCTATCCTATCCTCTGGTCTTTTTGTTTGCAAATATTTCTTCCAGGCATCTTTCTTTTCTTTGATCTTAGTCTTGACATTCTCATTCCACCATGCTGTCCTTTTCCCATCTCCTTTAATTTGTTTCCTACCACAGACCTCTTCAGTACAACTGAGGAGTGTTTCTTTATATATTTGCCCTTTTCTTCTATTGTGCTTTCCTTCAGATCCATCTGCCTTTCACTGATAGATCTTTTTCCTGGATTGGTACATCTGTTTTACTATTGGTTTATTTAGTTCTTCTATTTTGAGTTTAGTAGCTTTCTTCTCTTTCCTTTTCTGTTTGTTTTCTTCAGTTAATAATCTCATTTTGGCTATCACTAGGAGATGATCACTAAATATTTCAGCTCCTCTGCTTACTCTAGTATCCATTGTACTGTAAAAAAGGGAGCTGCTAACTAATATGTAGTTTATGATTGACTTTTCACATCTGTCTTCATTTACTCTTGTATATTTGTGGATATCTTTATGAGGAAAAAATGTGTTAGCTATTTTCATGTTAATCTTTATCTAGTCTCTCTCCATTTGGAGAAGTTGTTGTCTCTCCTTCTTTACCTATTACTACTACTCCTGGTGTTTCTACATTGTTGCCTACTCTAGCGTTTAAATCTCCCAAAACCATTAATTCCTGTTTGGGTTTGAGATTCTCTGCAGCTATTTGTAAATCATTTTCGAAGATATCTTTTTCTTCTTTGGGGCATCTTCGTTTGGTCCATAAGCTATTAATAATTTAATTTCTCTTCCTTTTGGTTTAATATTTACCTCTAATAGCCGTGGGCTTACAAATGTCCAACTTTCTAGTAGCATTTTTTGCCTTTTATGCATTAGGAGGCCTACTCCTGCTCTAGCTCTATCTTTGACATCTACTCCTGAGAAGATTAAAGTATGATTTGGTCCTACATTTTCTATTCCTTGTCCTTTTTTCTTTGTTTCTGTAATAGCCAAAATGTCTACTTTGAATTTTTCCATTTCTTCAGCTAATTCTAAATCCTTTCCATTAATTGCCCTAACATTCCATGTTCCAAAAATCACAGTCCGTGTTCTTTTCCAGAGTCGTCTTCGAAAGTTCAAACCGGTATATCATTGTATGTATTACTTTGAATCAGGTTGTTTTGGATAAGTAGGGGATTAGCCCACTGTACCTTAAGTAGGTGGTGGGGCTGCCACCTTGAGGCCCACTACCGAGCCTTATTATTTTCTGTCAGGGTTAACTTCCTTAGCCTTTAGTCATTCAAGACCAGCCTGCAAGGCAGTAGGTTGTTATTTTATGTCCAGGGTTAACTCCCTTAGCCTTTAGTCATTCGAGACCAGCCTGCAAGGCAGTAGGTTGTTATTTTCTGTCAGGGTTAACTCCCCTTAGCCTTTAGTCATTCGAGACCAGCCTGCAAGGCAGCAGGTTGTTATTTTCTGTCAGGGTTAACTCCTTAGTGTTTGGTCAGTCAAGACCGGCCTGCAAGGCTGTAGGTTGTTTTCTTTCAGGGTTAACTCCCTTAGCCTTTGGTCAGCCAAGACCTGCCTGCAAGGCAGCAGGAGACTCGTGGAGGGCAGGCTCATCTACTCCCGTACAGGTGCTTACCTGTCCACTGCCCGGACGAAACCGTTTCGCTTAACAAAATAAGAAAAGAAGATAGACGATTCTGGGACTTAAATAAATTAATGAAGTAAACAAACTTTAAATCAATATGTTTAAGAAAAAGAATATAGTACATTTTGTTTTGATGTTTGATCAACTCAGTGTATTAAATTATTACGAGTTTTTATACCATGACAATCATTAGTGCAACTAATATTTATAATAACGCCTAAATTATTAATTTACAAAAGAATTATTGTATTTGAAATATCCCGTAAAAGTATTCATTATGTCACTTCATGACAGGACCAAATCATGGTAATAGCAAACCTTTGCAAGGAGCGATAATTTATAAAAAGATAATGAAATTAATCTTTAGTGTACATATTTTTATTCTTCAAAGGAGAGAAAGTGTTTATTATTGTATTTAATTTTTATTTCTGATTTGGTTGGTTTGTCTTATCATTTGGAAAAATGGTACCATTGATTCGTATCAGCACACAGACACACAGACACACACAAACATGTACACATACCGACACATACTCAGAGTGATCATATTATGCTTCCGTTAGATATACAATGTAAGTACACCAGATAAAGTGTAATTTTTCATTTTTCATGCATTTCCCCATTTTATCTATAAATCTTTGTGTTTAACATGATTGTGGAAGGTCTTCTTTGCACTACTTGTTTAAGCTTGAAGCGATGTCGAAAAATAAACGACAGGAAAACATAACGAGAATCACAGCAGCTGTTCCTCTCATCAGCACCTTTCAAAGGCACTTTTGATTTTATTTGTTTTTACAAAGTGATGCTAAAGCTGATGACGACGATAATGCTGATGATGATGATGATGATTGATGAGGATGGTTAAGACGACGACTAGCCGACATCATTCACGTAATCTTGCCTGATCAAGATCTCAAACGCTGACTCAGTTTCATAACCTTGTTCCGTAGATTCGGTTTTCAGTTGGGGTTTTTTTTACATCAAAAGATAAACAAGACGAATGGGGAAAAAATTGATAAGAAAAGCACATGAAAACATTGTAGGCCTTCGTTTCAAGTCTTACGGCACGTCTTTGATGTTGACAAGGAAAGACAGGTCTATTTGTCTACTATCTGATAAACGCTTATGTGACATCGGGGGCCTTAGTAAATGGAGTGGCAGTTTAGGTTTCTTTGATTTTTCGTTTTTGGAAATACACAAAGACGTGAGAGTGCCAGGGACGTAGTTGGGATGAAAAGGAAACTCGTAGATGATAATATTGTTATGCTCATTGAAGTTTGTCAGAAACTCGAAAATCTTCAGACGTGCTATCTCTCTTTTATTTTATTTAGTTTCTTTTGGAGATAAAAATGCGTTGATGAACCGTGATGATTCATTTAACAAAACCTAACCCCATTTAAAAAGGAAATCGAAAGAAGCCAACACATTTTTTTTTAATGCAACGGATACATAAAATGATTCTTTATAAAAAAACCACAAAAAAACATTCTTATTGTGGTACCTGAAACGTAAGACAGAGTGGTCATGGTGACAGAAGGCAATCGTTGGTATTCCTTTTATCTTCTATCGGGACGTCCCGAAGGAAGACACGTGACGTAAGCACTGGCCGCTTATAATAAAATCTGAGTAGCACGTCCTCTGAACACTTCACACTTCATCTTGCCCACGACTGCACCACGGCAGACACACACAACCCAGAGCGGGTTTTTCCCATGTCGTGCTAGATCTAGTGGTGGGGTGTAGGCACCACACTTGTGTCAGGAGGTGCTTGTCTTCCCGCTCGGTTTTCAAGATGTGAGAACACATTTATTAGGATAGTATTATTATGATCAACGTCGTGTTATTATTGTTCGTGCTCTTTTTCACTGGGACTTTCGCAATATTGTTATTCTTTCTCATCTCGTATAGTGTTTCGCGAAAAATTCTGATTTGTTTACTTCTGGAAAATGAAATTTAACGCAGAAAGTCTCAAAAGAAATCAACCCCTCTTCCCCTCCTCCTCCCTCCTCCCCATCACAAAAAACATAACTAAAAGAAAGCAACAAAACAAAAACAAAAACTCAACACGCAGTGAATTTTTTATATTTATTGTCTGACGCATTGTAGAGCGTGAATTATTATTTGACAGGTAGGTTATTTAAAATTGTCTTTACTTGATGACGGTGATGGTGATGGAATATCATCTTCTTTCTACCAATCATCATTATCATTATCATGCATTATATTACTATCACCATCAAGTCGATGTTACTTAAGTGAACTTGGCCAGAAATGGAGGTCCTCAAACCGGAAGACAGCTCTTTTCCGTTTCGATAGAGGCCCTTGATTTTTCTTCTTAGTTCATTTTCTTTTTCAACAATATACGATAATGACTTTTCTCTTCTTGTAAGGCACTATATAAATGAACTTTTATTATTATTATTATTATTATTATTATTATTATTATTATTATTATTATTATTATTATTATTATTATTATTATTATTATTATTATTATATATTATTATTATTATTATTATTATTATTATTATTATTATTATTATTATTATTATTATATTATTATTTTATTATTATTATTATTATTATTATTTTATTATTATTATTATTATTATTATTGTTATTGTTTTTATTATTATTATTATTATTATTATTATTATTATTATTATTATTATTATTATTATTATTATTATTATTATTATTATTATTATTATTATTATTATTATTATTAGTAGTAGTATTATTATCATTATTATTATTATTATTAATATTATTATTATTATTATTATTATTATTATTATTATTATTATTGTTGTCATCCTGTAAATATTGAAACGCCTTCGCATTTTCTTTGGACACTTTTAAAAGTCTTGATATTTTATTATTAATGAGCAGCATTTTCACTTCCGTCAGTTCTCATGGGTGGTTGACGAGCCCCATTGTTATTGTAAGTCCCTGCGTTTTCTCCTTCACTCTTTTGCGCGTCTTTCATATCTGGCTGTTTCCACCTGAAGTCGTTATGAAATCCACGGAATGGTGTGCAACGGTTAGATTGCAATGAAGTGAAGACTTTAATTTGCTGTGGCCTGCCTTTTTCTACGCCAACTAATGATTCATTTTTGTGGGTGTGTTTTTTTGTTGTTGTTGTTGTTGTTGGTGGTGCTTTTTTGTTGTTTTGTTTTTTCGCTTTGATGTGAATAAACCAAAAGTGAACAAAAACTGTACTGTACTGTAAGGCCAACAGTTACAATGTTCAACAGTTTACACACGACTTGAAAGCAAAAGAACAATGAGTCAAAGGACATTGTGTAGCGTGTCTTCGCATCTATTCAAACTGTCGAGTCATGTTCAAAACGATCTTTCGAATGCACTCCAATGTTTAGAAAAACTACAAAAATTACCTGCTAAAGTAAAGTAAGGACCACACTCAGAGTTGTGGGTGGAAGGTAATCAGGAGTAGAGTCCTGGGTTTGTAGACAAACGGTATAATGTGGTACATGTAGTTTCCGCTGCTTTTCACGCCGCATTTACCTTCGCCGAGTCTGAATAGACTTAACTGCCCATTTGCTGCTGCGTCGAGAGGAGGGCAAGAAAAAATTGCCCAGACTAGAAAATCAAACGCAGGCCTCCTGTGTGGTACTCAGACGCTCTACCGACTGAGCTACAGGTTGCCTCATGGTGCATAATACACTACCTGGTACATAATATACGTCATGTATTGAACTCATCAGACCGTGCACGTGACTGTTTTGCTATGTTTGTCATTGGACATAACGCATGCACACCGTGTGCCCTCACCTTCCTTTTCACGAGCACCTGGCATTCGCACCTGTAACGAGGAGGAGGAAGAGCTGAGGTGGAGGCGGAGGATGGCTGTAAATTTAAAGAAGATCAGAGAAGTCGCTGTGTCCTAAAACGCTGGAGGATAAAAAAGGCTAATTTTAACTTGACGTTTGTTGGTTGTGGCTATTAATATAACGTCTCCATCTGGCAGACTATCCATAGATCCTATAATATACTACCGGCAAGATCAAACATTTTCTTTCCTTTTTGGCACCCGGTGTCAGACGTAGCCGCGTAGGCGGTGTCATGACGCTCTGCTTTTCTCCGCGAAGAGCTAGATCTAGATATATATTAAGAGCGTGGAAAAAGTGGAAGAAAAAACCACTCCAGACAAAGGGGCTTATAATATCTCACGATTTTAAACTTCAACCTCTTACTCCCTCCTCCTCCCCCTCCCCCCTGCATCCGCTCACTCCCAATGAAACGGCATAGAACAAAGAAAAACCCAACCGAATCAGGAAAACCTACGGTGAACAAGAAAACTCCGCATTTAACTGTGACACTGGCTTCGTTTTCCAATGAATTCATTATTAATTTTGTCAGTTCACTCACTCCCATGGGCCTGCTTCGATGTGTGTTTTCTCTTCTTACTGTGGCATCCGTCACAGCATCTAGAGATCTACTTTATATGCGTGTTTACGTTCTCCTGCCTACAAGACGCTGGTTGCTCAGTCGGTAGTGCGTCTGACTACAACCACGCAACAGGCTGCCCGCGTTCGATTCCCCCGTCCGGGCACATTTTTTCTGGCCGCCATGTCGACCCCAGCAGTGAAAATGGGTAGCGCAAGGTAAAGGAGGCGTGGAAAGCAATGGCAAACTACCACATGTTATATTACTATGTCGTATGCCAAGAAAAAGCAGGACTCTACTCCTGATTCTCCTACGCTCAACCCCTGGGTATGAAACTTCCTTTACTTGTTTTTACGTATAAGAGATTGGTGCTTGGTGAGAGCTGCTGGGTGAGCCGACTTCTTTCCTTCTCTTTTTTCTGTCAGCTCGCTGTTTCCTCTTACTTCACACTATTAGATGGTGGGCAGGTGTTACTAGCTGGTCTTACTTCTTGCCTTTCGAATCAAAGAAGCCACGATGGAGTGAAGTCAGAGGTGACAAATGAAAATCTGCTATGATCTCAAGGCAGAAAATCAAGAAGAAGAAGAAGAAGAAGAAGAAGAAGAAGAAGAAGAAGAAGAAGAAGAAGAAGAAGAAGAAGAAGAAGAAGAA
>JAXRKP010000326.1:317500-325000 GCA_037039925.1 Doris montereyensis | reverse complement strand
TTGTCTCACCGTGAAACATGTACTACTACACATTAAAACTAAAACGATACATCGTTGTGTTGCAATTTCAATAAAGAAATCCATGATCATTGTCCTGCTTCTCATGTCCATCGATATTTCAGAGCATGAGTCACGTGATCAAACCCTCTGCCTGTCCAGATCATCTTCATGGTTTTAAAGTAAAATAAACAAACCTGAACAGAAGACGTTGAAATATTAATTTGTATTCTTTAACAAATGCACCGTCGAACGCTGTCTCGCTTAACTAGCAAAAGATTAACTTTGTGAAGATTGCACAACTGAAAGACACCACGTGTCTCTAAACGCGATTGTCTCAGTTTTAAAATCACATAAATAGCCAATTTTACGAAACCAGCTCATAGCAGGGATATATACATACACCTGTGACGTTAGAAAAGGACAGGTATAACCCATAATTTACTCATTATTGCTCGTTTGCTGAGAGTTAAGTGGTAATGAAAGCAGTCAAAAAGTAGACAACGGCTAGGGCTTAAAGGCAACACGGTTCAGTGTCAAACTTCTACGTCAGTGCCAAAACGGTTCATGATCATTTTTGCAGGTGCAGTTCTAAATTGAAATGTGACGCGCTCTGCTGGCTTGGCTGGCAACCGTTGAAAGATTCGACTAATGGTTTACCGGTGATTTTATTTTTATGCATATTAAGCAAGCCATTAGTTGTTTTTTTTTGCGTAGTTACGTTGATAGAGGAACGAGCCTAACATTATTAGAAAATACACATTAACGGCAAACAATGTACAATGTAATTGCGAAAATGTTATTTTTATCTTTTGATGTTGGTTCTTTAACTTTAAAAGCAAGTATTCTCTTGTATGAATTAATACGATTCAAAATGCACATCTTAGTGTATTGAAGTTAGAAAGTTGCCTCTGCGTCAGTTAACGAATCTTTTCTTCTCCTTTATGTTCCACGTTCACTTTGCTACCCTCTATCGTGTAAGTAAAAAAACCCAACTTCTTAAGTGTAGCCATTGGTGGATTTGCGTAGTTGATTTAAAAGACAATAACATGAAATCAGAATTTCACAAGAGAAATGAGTTATTTCATCTCAAGTTGTAAATTCTAGATCAAAGTGTATTTGTCGGTTCGCCTCATCTCGTCATAGTCACTGGTGTCCAACATAATTTGCTTACCTGTTGTGGGTATCTGTACGTGTGTTTGTGTGTGTGTATATATATGTGTGTATGTGTGTGTGTGTGTCGGGTCGGCCTTATGTGCTGCCCAAGCACCACGAGGATAAATAAAAGTGTGTGTGTGTTGGGGTTTTTTGTTTTTTTTTAGAGGGTGGGGGTGGGGGGTATATGAAATTCTTATTTACAGACAGAAGAAACGTAAATGGCAAATCTCAGTTTGATACAAGCTAGTGACTTTTTCATTATAATATAAAATCTTTTTGTTTCTATTTCACGCTGTAACTTTTCAAGCTGCAGCATGTGATGCCATGTACCGTAGTGATATACGAATGAGTCACTGGCTGCACCAGTGGTGGATTTCGTTTCCCCACAGTTCTAGCATAACAGGCACAATTATTGCCCTTGTGTGTGGCTATATTCTTTTTTTCTCTTCAGAATGTAACTTGATGTGTGTAGATCGCAACAGCAGCTATCATCCTATGCGGTATCGGTTGATGTAAATCTTTGAGCTAAGGTCGGCATGACTGCATAATGATATCACTCTGATTGATAAAGAATTGTGAAATGATATTATTGATTACATGATTGTAATCAACGGTCTAAAAATATCATTCGCTATTTCGAGAGAAAACAAATCGAAACGAAACCACTCCGAAAAGTAGTCTAGTGATGATAAAAATTGCTCTGAAAAAGAAAAAAACCCATCAGATCGCTCCACCGCTCATGATGTGAACTTCCGTGTTTCAGTGGTCACGTGACGACATATTATGGAAGCACAAAACTATATTTAGCTCGCTCAGAAGATGTCAGAGATATACGGACTGAACTTGTAATCCTCGCTCATGAAAACTGGTTTTGTAAGGTTTTTTTAAAAACATAACAAGATGTTTATTAAACATATATTGTAATTAAGGTATCTGAGTTACGAGCGACAGATGAAATCAGAAATAGCATCAGATTATTATGCGTTAAGTCGGTTGACATTTATGTCTTCTAAACGAAATAAATAAAATATTTAGAATAATATTTTATCATGACAGCGTATTTTATCATGTTTTTTCTTTGACTGCCATTACGATCTCGCGTATTACCTTTCTTATCTCGTGCTAAGCTTTTCTTCTTTCTTGTTTTTTTTTTTTCTCTCTAACAAGGCTGCTCTCTCTCTCTCTCTCTCTCTCTCTCTCTCTCTCTCTCTCTCTCTCTCTCTCTCTCTCTCTCTCTCTCTCTCTCTCTCTCTCTCTCTCTCTCTCTCTCTCTTCTTATCTCGTTTCCGTCTTTTCTCTGTTCTCTCTCTCTCTCTCTCTCTCTCTCTCTCTCTCTCTCTCTCTCTCTCTCTCTCTCTCTCTCTCTCTCTCTCTCTCTCTCTCTCTCTCTCTCTCTCTCTCTCTCTCTCTCTCTCTCTCTCTCTCTCTCTCTCTCTCTCTCTCTCTCTCTCTCTCTCTCTCTCTCTCTCTCTCTCTCTCTCTCTCTCTCTCTCTCTCTCTCTCTCTCTCTCTCTCTCTCTCTCTCTCTCTCTCTCTCTCTCTCTCTCTCTCTCTCTCTCTCTCTCTCTCTCTCTCTCTCTCTCTCTCTCTCTCTCTCTCTCTCTCTCTCTCTCTCTCGCTCTCTCGCTCTCTCGCTCTCTCGCTCTCTCTCTCTCTCTCTCTCTCTCTCTCTCTCCCTCTCTCTCTCTCTCTCTCTCTCTCTCTCTCTCTCTCTCTCTCTCTCTCTCCCTCCTCTTTCCTCTCTCTCTCTCCTCTCTCTCCTCTCTCTCTCTCTCTCTCTCTCTCTCTCCCTCTCTCTCTCTCTCTCTCTCTCTCTCTCTCTCTCTCTCTCTCTCTCTCTCTATCTCTCTATCTATCTATCTCTCTCTCTCTCTCTCTCTCTCTCTCTCTCTCTCTCTCTCTCTCTCTCTCTCTCTCTCTCTCTCTCTCTCTCTCTCTCTCTCTCTCTCTCTCTCTCTCTCTCTCACACTCTCACTCTCTCTCTCTCTCACCTCGCTTTTTTCCTTTCTCAATTTTTTTTCTCCTTTCACATTTTTTTTAAATTGCTCCTTTTTAAACATTAGTTTTGCCCCAAATGCATCTACAATTGTGTTTCGTTGGTATAAAAATAAGAAAAAGCACATCACTATGAATCTTTCTCTGCATTTTTCGTGTCTCAAATTCCTTCTTCTTTAGGGATCTTAATTCAAGTTTTAGTTGATTTGCCATACTTTTTAAACTTTACTTGTATCCTTTTATTAATAGATTTTGATTAGTTTGCTCATAGTATAGAGACGCGAACACCTAATTTGGTCAATCCAATTTCAAAAGATTTGTCTTGATTCTTTGGATTTACTCTTTCTGTGCTTTTATCGAATTTTATAAGCCTGTACACACCACGCACTCACCTCTGATGGTTTGTAAAAAACAGGAAGGGTGCGCTGTCCTCTGGAAATAATTCTCGTGCAATTCAATTCCATCTTCCATTCAATGTGTTCTCATTCAGCTAGAGGGATTTCTTGTTTCGACTGGCTTAAGAGAAGTTTTTTAAATCTGAGGACAGATCAACAAAACGATAACCACAAATCGCGTATTTTCATCATGTCACATTTCCAGTCATAAGCGAGGCGAGGAAATGTTAGCAGCTAACCAATTGGACTACAAACTTAATATATTTCGATTCGTCGTTGAGGTATGAGGAGACTCATACTCCAATATTTGGACTTACGATGCCGATGGGATATCGATATCACAAAAGTTCAAGACCTGGACACGGTAAGTGTGCTTCTAAATTCTCTCTTTTTTCCGTTTTGTGCACACTATCTTTCTGATTATTTTTATTTTTTTCCTCGCGTCATCCAATTTATGTATAGTATTCCATAGCTGCCAATCAATACGTTAAAAAAAAAAAACTACGTATTTAGTACGATCTTCTGGATTTGAGTCCGTAGTTCTGTATTTACCTTGAAAAGTACGTATATGAGGGTCGAATTTGACTTACTTGACTTAATTGCATAGGACGTGACGCCTCCCCTCCCCTTCCCCCACTTGCGACCCAATGACACACATATTTACTTCATCTTTCGTTAGATAGTGCCCTTCTCTTTGCTGTTAGGAGTGGAATGCCGCACTGCTCCCTGGTATTGTCGGGCCATCCTTGGGGTGGGCGTCCTCTTGGTCTTGGTTCGTGAAATCTAGCTTATGTGCTTTACCTCTGACAACATGTCCGAACCAACAAAGTCTCCTATTCACCACCACATCTCCTCGATTGTTTCGTTCATGCTCAGTGTGTCACGTATGTGGTGCGTGTTTTTAAGCCTATCGTGCCTAGTAACACCAAGTTTGTATAAAATACGGCAGAGAATCGGAGAGATTGGTGTAAGAGTTTGGAGTCACCATTTATGAGTTCGCAAAAACTACGGTCGCACTTTGCCAGAAAAAAAGCGAATTTACCTTAAAGGGGTTGTAACGTTAATTTGTTAATTCAAGTTCAATTATCAACGTTCTGTATGGGATAATACGGGGGCGGTGTGCAAAACTAGTTCTCCGCGTTTAGAGTCTTTGGAATGTTCAGCTAGTTCACGCTTTTAGGGTCTGCATTTAGATTTGGAAAGGTTCGCAGAGATTTGGAAAGGTAGTTCACGTGAGTCTGCATTTAGATTTTGGCAGATAGTTCACGGTTTAGAGTCTGCTTTTAGATTTGGAAAAGGCTCTAGTCACGTGTTTAGAGTCTGCTTTTAGATTTGGAAAGGTTGGCAGATAGTTCACGCATTTAGAGTCTGCATTTAGATTTGGAAAGGTTGGCAGCTAGTTCACGCGTTTAGAGTCTGCTTTTAGATTTGGAAAGGTTGGCAGATAGTTCACGTGTTTAGAGTCTGCTTTTAGATTTGGAAAGGTTGGCAGCTAGTTCACGCATTTAGAGTCTGCATTTAGATTCGGAAAGGTTGGCAGCTAGTTCACGCATTTAGAGTCTGCTTTTTAGATTCGGAAAGGTTGGCAGATAGTTCACGCATTTAGAGTCTGCATTTAGATTTGGAAAGGTTGGCAGATAGTTCACGTTTTAGAGTCTGCTTAGATTCGGAAAGGTTGGCAGATAGTTCACGCATTTAGAGTCTGCATTTAGATTTGGAAAAGTTTAAGAACGTGTTTAGAGTCTGGATTCAGAAAAAGTTGGCAGATAGTTCACGCATTTAGAGTCTGCATTTAGATTTGAAAGGTAGCTATCCTACCCGAGGGTTTAAGAACTGTTTTGAAAAACTACTGCTCAAGTGATATCAAACTCTAAATTTATCCAGCAGGTAAAAGCTGTCACTAGATGGAAAGATGTCATATCATCATCACAACATTGTGTAGAGCCTTCAATGATAGCTCTTTCTTACGACCAATTTTCCCTCCATTTTTTTTTTCTTGTCTTGTTTGCCACCCGTTAATGTTTGGCGTTATTCAGTTTGACGAAAAAATCTCAATTGCGTGAAAATGATTAGATTCGTATTATTATGTTGTGAGGTGCTGTTGTTGTGAACAGAAGTGATATCTTCAAGAGTCTTTTCCATGTAGTGACATTTTTTTGAAATGTTTAAAGAGGGAACTGTTCAGATCTGCTTTTACTTTTACTAACGCTGGAGAGAAAGTTCACCTTGAAATTGTGAAATGCTTATTTATTGATGTTAGGTTTGTATTATGAAGAAAGTCCATGTCAGCGCTCAGTGAAAAGAGGGACTCTTGCTGAAACTATGAGCGCAGGTATTAAACCAGCTGAGTATGAATGGTGATCGTTGGGCGCGTGATGATTAAAAGTTCACCGAGTGCACAGATTGTTGGTGGAGAGCAAAGGCCAAGAATTTTTATTTTTTTTATCAATCAAGAAAACAGCGCGAAATTGTGAACATGTTTGATCCACTCCTGTGTTTTGAGTTAGCATAGCATGCATGCTGATTTTCTCACGTTAAAAAATAGAAAAAACAATAGACAAATATTGTTGGATAGAAATCAGGTGGATGATAAATATAAAAATGGCTGGTAGCGTTGAAGAAATAGATAATAATATACATATTTGAATGGGAAATAAACAATCGATATGTTCTTGATATAATAATAATGATAATAATAATGTACATTTCTATTGCGCACTCATTCCTGCAAGGGTAAGGCCCTAGGCACATTACGTATTTTAAGAAAAATAATACATGTATTACATAATACGATACACAATATGAATTTCATACATCAAGCTATATGAATGCAGCATAAAATTGTGTGCAATTTATAACACGAAAATCGACAATGCAAGCAAGAGGAAAGTCGTTTAACAGTAAATAATGTCATGAATTCATATTCCACAAACACACACACACACACACACACACACACACAGACACACACACAAACGTCCTCACACACATGATGAATACAGCTCTAATAAAATTATGCAATTTTTAGTTTAATAAAGTAAGCTTTTATAAGCTAGTTAAAAAGATGTTTTTTTCTCTAAAAATTGACAGTGGCTTCTCTAAAACCCTCTGAGAGGGCATTGCACACAAATGGGCCATAGGCCTAATATACGAAAGACCAGCACTATGTTTTTTTTACTTTTGTGAGTAATAGAGTAGAAGTATCGGCAGACGATCTTAATGTATAAAATTACGTTATTTTCAGAATGTCTTTGTTAAATGTTGTTAAATATTGCTTGACCATCTCCCATGCTACAATGGCCAATATTCAGTTTATCAGGAAGAGTAATTAGAGTTATAACCATTCACAGACACCACATGTCGTTTAATATTTAACTCTCTATTGAAACTGCTCCACTAAATCGAGTATTTGTTCCTGACATAGAATACGGACCTTCATTCCGCGCACTGTTTATGGTCGGTTATCCACGGTTAGTATTTTCCACCCTTTTCGGATTCCTGTGTCTGCTTCCTTCTCAAGTTTCTTCACAGTCTATTTTTCTTTTTCTTTTTCCCTACCGCCTCCTGGCCTACTATGCCTGAGTTTTACTACGAACTAACTAACTAACTAACTAACTAACTAACTAACTAACCAACTAACTAACTAACTAACTAACTAACTAACTAACTAACTAACTAACTAACCAACCAACCATCCTGTGGTAAATTCTAGGCGTACACCCTAACCACCACTATAAAAGTCGTCTCCTTTTGATCTCGTTTGTTATCTGCTCATCTCCATCAGTTCAACCTTTCCCTGTCTCAGTCTCAACACGTTTGGTCCGAACGGTATCTTGCACCTCTTAGCACAGGCATTTCTATTTTCTTTTCCTTTCTCTTTTTCTCTTGTCTTTCTTTCTTTTTTTCTTTTTCCATTTTTTCCTTTTCCTTTTCTTTTTTCTTTTTCTTTTTCTTT
>JAXRKP010000326.1:302500-310000 GCA_037039925.1 Doris montereyensis | reverse complement strand
GGTCCGCCTAAGAGGCCACACACCGATAAGAGGCCGGTCCGCACTAAGAGGCCACACACCGATAAGAGGCCGGTCCGCACTAAGAGGCCACACACCGATAAGAGGCCGGTCCGCGCTAAGAGGTTACCCACCGATAAGAGGCCGGTCCGCACTAAGAGGTTACCCACCGATAAGGGGCCGGTCCGCACTAAGAGGCCACCCACCGATAAGAGGCCGGTCCGCCTAAGAGGCCACCCACCGATAAGAGGTCGGTCCGCACTAAGAGGCCATACACCGATAAGAGGCCGGTCCGCACTAAGAGGCCATACACCGATAAGAGGCCGGTCCGCACTAGAGGCCACCCACCGATAAGAGGCCGGTCCGCACTAAGAGGCCATACACCGATAAGAGGTCGGTCCGCACTAAGAGGCCATACACCGATAAGAGGCCGGTCCGCACTAAGAGGCCACCCACCGATAAGAGGCCGGTCCGCACTAAGAGGCCATACACCGATAAGAGGTCGGTCCGCACTAAGAGGCCACCCACCGATAAGAGGTCGGTCCGCACTAAGAGGCCATACACCGATAAGAGGCCGGTCCGCACTAAGAGGCCACCCACCGATAAGAGGCCGGTCCGCCTAATGGGTTGCTTTTTTCCGTGTATCGAATTTGTTCCTCTTTATTATTACCACGTCTTAGAGGGTAGGACTCGGTAGTCCAGAGGCAATGTGTTGGCCCCTCAACCAAAATGTCGTGGGTTTAAGCCCAGATAGTTGTGAAAAACATTATATTTTTTTTTTCCGAGTAAAACATGCTCTCCTGGTCCAGATAGGGGATCAACAACTAGTCCTATCGGAGACGGACAACGAAAAGGGGCTCCTGTGTGCAGATCACAACACTGTGTACGTTAAAGACCCCTTGGCTGGTTACAGGGCAGTCCGGGCAGAATTAAGAAATTAAGTCCATACCACAAGCCCGATCACCCTAATAGTGGATGTGAGTCAAATCAAATCATCAAATCAAATCAAATCTAATGTCTAAGAGGCCGATTGGAACACCTTCAATCTAGTAAATTAAGAGAGTGGGTTTTCTTTTTTGTCCGAACGCCAAATTAAGGTATGCTCAACTCAATGCAATAAAACGAAAATTCAGATTCAGCCCTGCAATGCTGCGTTTCTCTCGATCTGGAACACATGTCGTTGTGTCTTTATCTACATCGTGTTGTAGGCCTTGAAAATACTAGAATCTATGCTATGCTAGCCACTCCCTATATCTAGATCTAGCCAGTGTCAAACTCTTTGATGTTGACGCCAAACACCCACCAGGTGAACGAAACGATCGACAATTATAAACGGTCCGCATCGGCACGCGACATTTGCAGAGCAGTCACCGTTATTGGAATATCTTAGCCAGGTCACACACATCGCCAGAACCGATTCGAACTAGAGGCATGATTTCACTGATAAAGGTTTTTTTTTCAATTTTAATTTACACACATCCACAGCTAAGGTCATCTCGGGGGTTTTTGGTAGGATTTTTTAATTTTTGCCCGGACTGCCCTGTAGACAGCCAAGGGCTATTTAACTTGCAAAGAGTGTTGTGATCTGCACACGGGACGTCCTTTTCATCGTCCGTCTCTGATAGGACTAGGTGCCGAGCCTGGGTGGGTGTAGATTTTGCTCTAAAAAAAAAAGAGAACTTCTTTGGCGGGTCTCGAACCCACTACCTTTTGGTTGAGAGGCCTACACACTGCCTCTGGACTACCGAGTCCCCCACTGTTAAAGGACTGTGATGATTGTCTGTTCGTATTGTTTGATGCAACCACTTCCCTAGCGTCATGATCAATAGAAAAACAGAGAATACCAATAATAAAGTTTTCTAAAGATGTACCCTGCTTTGATCTTCCTAATCTTTTCTCATACGTCACCCCCCCCTCTTGTTTTTGAATATGAGCTCTTAACTTGGCCTAGAGTTCTTATATGTCACCCTCCCTCTTGTTTTGCATATGAGCTGTAACTTGGCCTAGAGTTCTCCGTCACTCCTCCCTCTTGTTTTGAATATGAGCTCTAACTTGGCCTAGAGTTCTCATACGTCACCCTCCCTCTGTTTTTGAATATGAGCTCTAACTTGGCCTGGAGTTCTCATACGTCATCCTGCCTCTTGTTTTGAATATGAGCTCTAACTTGGCCTAGAGTTCTCATACGTCACCCTCCCTCTTGTTTTTGAATATGAGCTCTTACTTGGCCTAGAGTTCTCATACGTCACCCTCCCTCTTGTTTTGAATATAAGCTCTAACTTGGCCTAGAAGTATGACCGATAAACATTACGGAATGATTATCTTGTCTCTACAAGTATTTCAATATCCATTTTCAAGTGGCTATGAGTTCGCATTTTGTCCCCCCCCTCCCACCCCCCCACCCCCCCCACCCCGAGGACCTGGCTCCTAGGTGGAGACCATTGTAAACTTTTGGTTTATTGCTGATTGTTTACATGAGAAAATAGGTCGGTCTTCGTTTTGTTCTTGATTCTGTTTGGTTTTGATGAGTTTTTTTCTGTTTGTTTCTTTTTCTTTCTTTAGTTATATTGCAAATTGGGTTAAAATACTTATCAACGTATCTCCCATAGTATTTATTTTTCTCCATCATTGATTGGATCAAAGATAGGATAGGATAGCTCTGTGTCTTCCTATTTGTACGTGTGTCTGTCTGTTTATCGTATTATTTGTCTTTGATGCTGATACTCGTTCCACATAACCAAATTTTGTTTTCTTTGTTTTCTTTTTGTCTCAATTTGCTTTAATTCAAGTTTTATAGTCCTATGAACGCTTAAAGACATTATTCTGTTCATTGATGCAGGAAGAACATCGAAAGTTCACGTTGTCACGATGCCAACAACTATGTTAGCCAAAACGTATTTACAGCGTGAAAAAACAGTCTGAAAGCCTTACTCTAAGGAGAGAAGGGAAAACTAAAAGAGACAAAATCCGAAACACAATAATAAGAGATCAAACCAAAGCAGATGGCATAAAAACTAAGATATAAATAAATCAACTGAGATGGTTTGTGCATGTAAAAACAGAATGAATGACAATTGAATAGCTAAATCAGTATACAGTGCTAAAACACAAGGTAATAGACCAAACAGTCAAACCTCGGAGAAAGTGGAAAGAAGATATAAAAGAGGCATTTAAAGCAAAGAAATTTAACTTTCACGGAAGGAAAACAGAAAATGTCAGGACAGGGCAGGCACCCTGAGAAAGATCATTTCAGGTATCTAAACCCATGCACCGGAAGGTAGAATGGGAGCTGATAAAGAAAGAAAGAAAGCGTAGCAATAGTTTGAATTGAGTACTACTATGGAATATATTATAATGTGGAAACAAAACGAAAAAGAAGACAGACAGACAGACAAAGGAAGGGGCGGAAAAACTCCACTGACGATAGTAATATCGTTGCGACCTGTCCGCCGGACCCGGCTGGTTGGTAAAAAGGTCAGAATGTCATGACGTCACATGAGACGCACTGCATTGTCTCTTTTAAGCCAGAGATCTCCCAGTAAGGTCTGTTTTGTGTTAGATCTTGCAGCTGTCATAGCTGTTGCTGGTCGTCGTGGTATTTACCTGCGGTTGAAGCTGAGAAAAAGAGGGGGAGAAGAGGAAGGTACAGGCCAAACTCACAACGTGAAATGATAATATGGAGTATATATTTTGTTGTAAGAATTAATTTGAAGGTCAATACAATGAATGGACACGTGAAGGAAATGGTAATTGGAAAGAGTAAAAGATAGTGTAGATATAGTAGTAAAGCTTTGTGGAAATTAAATCGTGCAAAAGTCAACAACAACAAAAATAAATTAATTAAAAATAAATATATATATATATATATATATATATATATATATATATATATATATATATATATATATATATATATATATATATATATATATATAGAGAGAGAGAGAGAGAGAGAGAGAGAGAGAGAGAGAGAGAGAGAGAGAGAGAGAGAGAGAGAGAGAGAGAGAGAGAGAGATGACAGACAGACAGACAGACAGACAGACAGAGAGACAGACAGACAGACAGACAGACAGACAGACAGACAGACAAACAGCCAGACAGCCAGCCAGGCAGACAGACAGAGACTTAGACAGAGACAAAGAGAAGATTGGAAGAAAGAGGAGAGAGAGAGAGAGAGAGAGAGACAGACAGAGAGACAGGGAGACAGAGACTAGAGAGAGAGAGAGAGAGAGACACAGAGAGAGAGAGAGAGAGAGAGAGAGAGGGCAGAGAGACAGAGAGAGAGAGAGAGAGAGAGAGAGAGATAGAGATAGATAGATAGATAAGAGAGAGAGAGAGAGAGAGACAGAGAGACAGACAGACAGACAGAGAGAGAGACAGAGACAGAGACAGAGAGAGACAGAGACAGAGACAGAGAGAGACGAGAGAGAGAGAGAGAGAGAGAGAGAGAGAGAGAGAGAGAGAGAGAGAGAGAGAGAGAGAGAGAGAGAGAGAGAGAGACAGACAGACAGACAGACAGACAGACAGACAGACAGACAGACAGAGAAGGCATGATTTTGACGACTATGATGAAGGATGGTTAAAGAGATAGTTATTGCGTAGAGCGTAACAAAGAAGAATCAGTTGAAGAAGGCGGGGCGAGAAATCTCCGCGCAGCAACGCCAGGAAGGTCATCCAGAAAAAATCTGATTTCCATTAGAATATTTTCATCTTGACATAATATTTTCGTGTTTGAGATATTTAATGTAAACATGCTTGGCATAAGGTAAAGGGAAACTTATTCAAACAACATTAAAAGGTTATCATATCCTGTCATGAAGATAAAAATATTAATTTTCATATCGTAGCGCCCTCGCACATTCTCAGCATTCCAAACCCGCCCCGAAAACTAAAGCGAATCAGTCAACGAGTATTTTTCTTTTTCTAGAGTAATTGCCCTTGGTTCCGGAATTTCCACTCGCTGTATGAATTTGACATTTTTTTGTGGACGATGGGATTTCTGTTTTGATTTACTGGTACCTCATTCATGGGTTTTCCCCCATTGAAAATCATAATTTAATACATGTACATTTAATTTTTTTTTTCTTATTTTTCAAATCTGTCTCTGGTCATAAACTACAATAACATTACATTGTAGTCTGTACTGTTTTTGCAGAAGTTTATTAATGGATGGAAGCTCTGTCAGATAGTACTTTTGACTTATACCCCCTATTTAAATAGCACATTAAAAAAGGGGCAAGATTATGAAGTGTTTAGTTGAACTTTTTGTTTTGTTTGTAAAGGTTCTTAAAGCCATAATTTTATTATGCTTACGTTAGAACACAAAGTCTTTTAGGACAAAGTGACACAAATAATCCATATCGGTGGTGGTGTTATTTAACAGAGGAAGAAGAACAAAATAGATAAAAGAAAAAACAGGTTAACCTTGGCATCGCCAGACGTTTTCGTGTGTTTGTCTCTGTATGAAAACATAAAACGAATTATTCTGTTAATTAATCAGTTTTATTCAGTTTTAACGAAATTTAAACTTCCGTGTAAACAACGCAGGTTAAGTGCAAACCACCACATTCCCCCATAATGTGTCCATGAACTTTCGCTCTTCGAGTTACTCGACCGTAGTTATTATTATTATTATTATTATTATTATTATTATTATTATTATTATTATTATTATTATTATTATTATTATTATTATTATTATTATTATTATTATTATTATTATTATTATTATTATTATTATTATCATTATTATTGTGTTCTAGTCCCAAATGTTTTGAAGCTTGAACGACAAACTTGACCTTGAAATGCAAGTGAAAACCCACACACTCAAGTACACAAACTCTCACATTTTCAAAACACACACACGCACACACACACACCCACACACACAGACACACACCCACACACCCACACACACACACACACACACACACACACACATTTACGCTAACCCCTCTAGTGAAGTAGCGGCGTAGCAGCAGTAGCCCAAGGTACACAATGCCAAATCCCCAAACAAACCAATACACACAAATGCGCTCTTTGTTCTTTTCTTTGTACAGTTAGTCCCCGGCGAAACGCGCAGTCGTCGGGAGACAAGAAAACCGTGCATTTAGGCGGATCGTGCTTTTAGGTAGATTCACTTGAAGTAATTTCGCGGCTTCAGATGGGGATAAGGAAAATAAATCTTTCTCGTCTGAGTTTCCAACTTTTTTTCATTTGTTTGTAGGCTTTGGTGCGATCGACGTACTAATAATGTGTTGAAATGTATCACTGTTCCTTCACGTGTGTTCGAGGTGCTAATGGTTTTTTTAAATTTTTTTTTTATTATTGATTTCTTAACTAGATCTAGATCTATATAGCGTTGATGAAAATTTTAGATCCATGTTTTGCAAAAATAGCCCATGATACCTGTGCACTTAGGCAGAGTCCTCTCTCAGCAACCGTGCGCTTAGGTGGGTAAATTAATAATACTATATATAGAGAGAAAGCGTACTGTTTCGAGCGGTGGCCGCGCACTTAGGCGGCTCACGCTCTTACGCGGCGCGCACTTAGCCGGAGACTTCTGTATTAGCTTTGACTCTCTGACTCACTGGTTAGTGACAGCATGAAAACAAACATTGACAACTGCGAAGCAGTGGCTCTCAGACTGCCCACGGTCCCGACTGGGACTAGCGCCTAGCGTTAACCCATCCCTTTGACTCATCCGGGCATTTCCTGCTTACCTTCTAGTTGGCCGTACGTTTGGTCACATTAAGTCCTGGCTGCAAATCAACGATCATCTGTAGTCACAAACACTCTGTCAGGTCATTGTTAGTGGGACGTTTCATACACTTTCTTTCTCCTGAAAGGAATGGATTCAGATGCCTGAGATAATTTTTCCAGGAGTTCTGTCCTGACATTTTCTGCCTTCCAAAAATAAATAATTTCTATGCTTCAATGCCTCTTTTATATCTTCCCTCCCACTTTCTCCGAGGTCTGCATTATCTGTCTTTGTCTGTGTCTGTCTCTGTCTTTGTCTGTCTTTGTCTCTGTCTGTCTGTCTGTCTGTCTCTCTCTATCTCTCTCTCTCTCTCTCTCTGGCTCTCTATCTATCTCTATCTCTATCTCTATCTCTATCTATATCTCTTCTCTCTCTGATCTCTCTCTCTCTCTCTCTCTCTCTCTCTCTGTCTCTCTCTCTCTCTCTCTCTCTCTCTCTACTCTTCTCTAGATCTCTTCATGTTAACGTGTCTTTGTGTAATCTTTGACTTGGAATCCGGACCCAGAAGTAAGGACCAGATTCATGCTTTGGTGACAATAAATCTGCAACGTTGTATACTGATGAAGAATTGTGTTATAATATGTATGACAGTAACTTGTTGTCATTAAAAGACCTACTTTAACTGTAATTGTATTATTGCACTTGTCTGATTTGATCCTCTGTGTATGTGTTCTCTTAGTTTTCCTCTGAGTTAATCATTACTCCTAGGTACTCAGTATGCTTTGAACTTGTTCTAAATTCCCCTT
>JAXRKP010000326.1:277500-297500 GCA_037039925.1 Doris montereyensis | reverse complement strand
TATTATTTGTACCGAGACGAAAGCGTACAAATAATTCTCTTATGGATGTTGTCTAGAGTTTGACACGAGCTGTTTGTCTTGACCTTTTCCCTTAGGTTTTTAGTTGTTATGTTGATTCTTTGTAAGAGGTTAATTATAATGGCAAGATAAGACACGATACAACTTATTGTCCAAACAGGGCACAATATTAATTCATTGGCTTTACATTATTTTATTCTTCACTCTCCTGGTTTTGGTCTTGGGATTCATGAATAACCGGTATACACTACACATACTGTGGTTACAGATATTTTACACACGTACAAGCTCCTTCTCTCAGACACAAAAACATGCATCCGGGGAATAAACACATATACCAGTGCGCACGCACACATACATACACACACACACCCGCACACACTCGCACACACCTTATATTCTCTGTCTCCGTACCGTACCGTTGCCAGTAAAGTTGCCATCTGGGGATCACGATAACCCGACACTTATTGCGAGTTGGAAAAAAAAAATGTCTCAGGCAGGCTAACGACCTACGACCCACGACGCATGACTCTGTCTGGTGTCCTCTCTTTGTTGCCCCAATGCACCCGCAAGCACCCCGCTGCTCGTGTTGAGACAATTATTGTTACAAGTATTAAATCCACGGTGTGCAAACTCCAAACTCCGACATTATGCACGCACAGTGCTATAAAATACTAGATTTCTAGATCTAGATATTATAGACTAGTGTCGTTTTACACATTTGAAAACAGTTTATTTTTGTCAGTCCTTTTGGGAAGTTTTCGTTTTGGATTGTTTAATTTTATAGTCTTGTGTAGTTTGCACGTTTGAAAGCAGTGTATTTTGGCAGCCCTTTTTTGATGTTTTCGTTTTGGATTGTTTAATTTCCCATGCATGGTGATATTATTATGTTTCGTGGAAAGAAAAAGGGTGCTGCTAAATCATGTTGCATCAAACTGTTGCAAATTTGATTATTGCACGGTCAAGTCTTTGGACGCCAGTAGTGCATTAAGAATATTATCATATCATATATCATATCATATCTTTTCAGAGGCTATATAGGTCATTTTACCTTTAAATGCCCCCATACATCTCAAAATAATCATAGTTTTAAAAATGATTGAACATATAGTAATCAATAAGAACAATGCACATTCATTTATCATACAAATATTTTAAATTATAGAGCTCCATATCAATTGCATTTTTTAAAAAAAATTAATACTGTTTGCATTTTTTTAAACAGTAATTTATTCTATAACTTGACTGTTCGTATAATGAACAAATTATATCTCACAGATTTCCGATTGAGGCTGAGAGTCGTGATTTCATCACCATGATTTTTAAGAGCGGGGCAATACATTTGAAGTGCTTATCGATGTACATATTTAATGTTTTAACCATTATAGCTTGGTAAAAATAAACTATTGGTTTACTTTGGTGTCCATTGTATCGCAGTTATATAATTAAGTGTCACATTCGTTAAATCTGTTTCATGTAATACCTGCTAGGGCCTTGGTCACTTACTGTACAATAAAGTAACGAGTAATACTAATGCATGTACCAAGATGTCTGAATTTACACAATATTATGTCGATCTAGCTTCCGACATTTGTGAAATAAAATCAGTGGAGATAGACTTATATACAGGCAGACAGACAAATAGATTTACAGACAGATAAATATACAGACAGATTTACAGACAGATAGATAGATAGACAGACATTTCATGTATAAAAAACAACCCTGCTCACCTGCTTCACAGCTTTTTCTTTTCATATTTTGGTTATTTTTATATGGTTATTTGTTTTCTTCTCAAGGCAGGCTTTGTTTGTTAATTACGTGTCTAATTTTAACAGACCGTGAATACCTTCAGTAGAAGGTCTTGCTTTGGCGACTGTGTGTTTTCAATGTAGCCGAACATTAATTTTGGATGTTTTCTAGGGTCGAAAGAAGGAGAAAAACGATTTTGCTTTATCTTGTGTGTCTACTCACCCTGCCAAGTATCTATAGATAGGCTAACACTGGGAACTGATTTCTAAAAGTGCATTTTGTTTCTATTCGTGGATGTGTCAAGAAAACTCAGTAGGATGAGAGTTTCCATATGATGAAAAGTCCAATTTCAAAACCGTTCCTGGCATGCATTGCAAACATTTGGTTTGGATATTAGAAGCAAGAACGTGTCTCGTCCATCCATCAACGCCAACGGACAGACATAAAGAACAATAATTGCGTCCGTCACGCAGGTGCTGAAAGCCGTCTGTGGTGGGTTCATGTCTCGTCCCCCAACGAGGAGCGAACGGTCCATAGCGCCGCATCTGAGGAAGGTAGGTCACTCTTTTGCGACTGTGTGGTTTCCTGGAACTGTTTATAGTCATCAGTTGTCGCTATTGTGGTTTCCTAGGATCTATCATGACCATCAATTGTCGCTGTTGTGGTCTCCTAACACTATCGTAATCATCAAATGTTGTTTTTTTTTTGCCATGCCGTCTAGAGGAAAAGGGCTATTTTGTATGGTTTCTCTTCTCGAATCTTGATGCACTAAGCCTTGTAACATGTCATGGTCAGCCTTTACAGCCCATCAGAGAAAGGGATACGATACACCTGGATCTGTTCACCTGGATAGACATAGCTTGTGATTTGAATCAGGTCTGAAACGTACATGAACGCGTATTCCTCCTAGGTCTCTTTCGAGGTCGTATAGAGAAGAGGTAGATTAGCGGGCGGTGTGAGAATGCTTCAAGTCCCAGTTCATATTAAATATAAAGATAAAGATAAAGATGGATTTATAGTCCGCATATCCGCAAAAAAATGCAGGCTCACCGACTGCACATCAATTAAAGATCCCTAAACTTTGCGTGTTTTAATTTATTTATTTTAAATTTTCTTATTACAAACTTAAGCAACTAGATATCTAGATCTGCACTGAAAATAAAATGCCGGAATGCTTTTTTTTTAGATTGATGAGTGTTTCTTCAAAGGGCACATGACAATTTTGGTTGTTTAAGAATTGTCAGACAAAGAAGCCTATTAGTATACTTGTCTGGGCTTCTAGAATGGATACTCACCCCTGACTCCTCGGCTGCTCTTCCATCCTTACCATCTCTCTATTCTCGCCACACCCGCGCCCACCCCCCGCCTCCCCCTTACCCACATTCTTCTGGTTTATAATTCCTATATTATTATTAATTTCCCATCGTTATCTCTTTTTTCTGTTTCTCCTTGCAACAGCGTTTCTCCTCAATCGAGCACCGTTCTCCGTCAGCGCCGACCACACCCAACGGTCACCACGATGGCTTCAACATCTACGCACACTGCAAGATGCGGACGACGACGTCTTTCAGGACTCAAGACCAACGACCTGGACATTACCTCCTTACCCTGACGCCCACGCCAGTACAGACACCATCGTCCCACCCCCACCCACACCGGGCACCGCCGCTGCCCTGAACGCGGCGCCACGGGGGGGTTGGTTTCTAAAGCCCTCCGATGTCGTTATGTCCTTTTCATAACGATTGAGTGGTGCTGTGTATTGCAGTAGCTGTTGCAATAGCCCTTCTTATCGTCTTTGTACACGCAGGTAAGTAATATTAGATGATGTTTTCTTGTTTGTTTTTTTTCTTCTTTTTTTTTTTTTTCTTCGATCGTTGTATGTTAATTTTATCCTTCATTTCACCTTTCACCTCCTCTATGGTTTTGGGTTGTGATCTATTTAAATATTATTTTATATTCAAAAGTCGCAAAATTTGAAGTTTCTGCTGTAGATGCATGGCTATCTCGTCTTTCTTTAATGATTTTCACTTTTTTCCTCATCAATTGTTTTGGTTTTATTTTTCTTTATAGATTCATTCCATGTTTACCAAATGGCTTTGTCCATGTGCTCTTTTTGTCTGGATTCAGTGCAAAAGGGATGGAAGGGGGAGGGGGGAGGGGGGTCGTTTAATTTAAACCACGCATTATGGCATTAGGAAATTCCAAGTTTACGCCATCGATGAAAATCAGATGTAATCAGAACTCAGCTGTTGCGATATTAAATATTTGTGAGACTAGCATTTAAGTTTATATATAAGGCATTTCAATTGAATGTTATTGACTAAATACATTCACAAACATTTGCTAAGTTAGGACTAAATCGGATATATTTTAGACGCCTTTGTTTGGGGGATTGGGGGGGGGTTGATGACATCACGAAGCAACGGAAATTGGGCTGTTTTTCTTAACGGAACCATGATCTGTTGTCCTCCGATCCCCCAGTTTTCGTGGCATAATAATCGTCAAATTAGTGAATATTACATCACCAGATAAAACGTAAGACTTAGATCTTGATACCTAGCTGTCGGCCTAGATAGATCTACATTTAAAAACTGTATAGAATTGTAGATCTACTTGCTCTAGATCCAGATCTAGTGCAGTTTCACCCGAAACGAAACTAGATATAGATTTTGATAGATCTAGCACTTCATTACATTCTAATTCTAGATCTACATGTAGATTTGTTAGATTCATTTAATCCTCATAAACGGTAGAAAATCAGAAGACTTGGATAAACGGATCTATTTTATATACGGGGGGTGGGGGGGGGATATAATTTGCTTTTGCATGGTGCATCTCATAATATTTTGGAAATGTCCCGCCATTAGCTAGATTATAATATCTAAACCGGAAACGCGTCTACAGACAGCAAATTTAAGGAAGATAACACCTAAAAAAGTGAGTAAAATTTCCTGTGCTACTAGAATCTAGTAGAAATGTAAAGGAAACAATTCAGAGTTATTGAAGTTTAAAAAAAATGTCTTTATTATATTGTAATATATTGAGTCTATGTTTATTTACACTGACTCCCTCCCACCCTCCCCCTTTTAAATATGGATTTGGTTTCCCAAGTTTATCGGACTACTTCTAATAAAAACTGCACATGGACAATGACTTGATCTATAACGCCATGTTGATGTGTGTTTTGTTGTTTCTTTTTGGAAGCTTCTTATTCATGCACTTAATGGTTTATGGCAGTGTATTTGAAATTACATCATGCAATACTGGCATACATTTATTGTATCATTGTCCTCTTTAAATGAGTTAATGCAAAAATCACACGTACATAAGTTGTCCACTACCCACTGAAATGTCATAGGTAAGGATCTTGTTCATTTTGTTGTTGTTTTGTTGTGTTGTTGTTGTTGTTGTTGTTGTTGTTGTTGTTGTTCTTCTTCTTCTTCTTGTTGTTGTTGTTGTTCTTCTTCTTCTTCTTCTTCTTCTTCTTCTTCTTCTTCTTCTTCTTCTTCTTCTTCTTCTTCTTCTTCGTCTTCTTCCTTTCTTCTTCTTCTTCTTCTTCTTCTTCTTCTTCTTCTTCTTCTTCTTCTTCTTCTTCTTCTTCTTCTTCTTCTTCTTCTTCTTCTTCTTCTTCTTCTTCTTCTTCTTCTTCTTCTTCTTCTTCTTCTTCTTCTTCTTCTTCTTCTTCTTCTTCTTCTTCTTCTTCTTCTTCTTCTTCTTCTTCTTCTTCTTCTTCTTCTTCTTCTTCTTCTTCTTCTTCTTCTTCTTCTTCTTCTTCTTCTTCTTCTTCTTCTTCTTCTTCTTCTTCTTCTTCTTCTTCTTCTTCTTCTTCCTCTTCCTCTTCCTCTTCCACCACTGACAAAATACCAAGATCGGGGAGTTGGCGGATGTTTACAAATCTGAAAGATTGTCGTATTTAAATGTGATACATATCTGTTTGTGTATGCTTGTTTGTTTGTTTGTGTGTGTGTGTGTGTGTGTGTGTGTGTGTGTGTGTGTGTGTGTGTGCGCGCGTTAGGTAGATAGAAAGAAAGTTACAGGTATAAAGTCAAAATTAAAATTTCAACAGAAGTTCACTGACCCTAAGGAAAGTAAACATACTCGTCCATATAATTTGAAATGTCCTTCTTTCTACTATTTAACATGTGACGTGTCTGAACTTGATCTTTCATGGGAATCTACAAAGAGATCAAATTGACACTTTTCGTATAAAAAATCAAAATCTTCAGTGATAACTTAGTTCCATGTGTAGCAGCATTTGAAAGCAGAAATGATTTATCATCTGTACCCCTGGCAGTCATCCGTCCCGCTGCTAAGGAGGATGGACGAAGATAGGATGAAGAAATGACGAAGATAAGACAGAGAAAGGAGTTTTGCTCATTCCACACTCCGTCCTGCCAAACACGACCAAAGTCAATAGTGACTGTTTCCAGTTAGTTTCACCTTTAACTTGAATTGTGATTTACAACGTGTGATATCATGCATAATCGAAGCCTTGCTTACCTCTGAGATGTTGGAATTTCTTTTGCAATATAATTATCATTTTGATATCCGAAAGTGTCGCGTGATAAGGAAAATGTCAGTATGACCTGTTTGCATTAACCTGACGTCCAAGCAGCTTAATATTATCTCGTTTGTACTTTATGGTGATGGGTGTAGTAATAATTGCACTAAGAGTTTTGATAATGTTGTACTGATGATATTGATAACAACAGTAACGGTATTAGTAATGCATTATTTTGTAGAGAACCTCCTACCCACCGAAATGCTCGATGGCGCTTGATAATAAAATGGTAAACACAATTACAGATTTCATAAAGTGCACACACACACACACACACACACACACACACACACAAAGAAAAAAAGAAGAAGAAGAAAAGAAAGAAAAGAAAAATGAAAGAATTGAAATTATAGTCGTTGTTGTCCACGTGATTGAATTCAAATGATAAACTATTCAATTCTTCCACCTCCGTAACGAAGCTTTGCGTTTGCATCTTTCTTGAGCAACTTTCCAAAGCAATTTACTATTAGTGCAACCTACTGAAATTATATTAGTGTAGTGTTACTTACTACGTTTCCAAAGCAATTTACTATTAGTTGTCTTACTACGTTTCCAAGATTTATTATTAGAATTCAAATTTCCAAAGATTTAAAGTATTCAATTCTTCCACGTTTCCAAAACAATTTACTATTAGTGTAGTGTTACTTACGTCGCAATTTACTATTAGTTTGTTTTGTTTCAAAGCTTTTATTGAGTGTAACTTTCCAACGTTTAGCTATTAGTGTAGTGTTACTTACTACACGTTTCCAAAGCAATTTAATTTATTATTAGTGATTCCAAAGTTTACTATTAGTGCTACTACACGTTTCCAAGCAAATTATTAGTTTATTATTAGTGTAGTGTTACTTACTACACGTTTCCAAAACAATTTATTATTAGTGTAGTGTTACTTACTACACGTTTCCAAAGCAATTACTATTAGTGTAGTGTTACTTACTACACGTTTCAAAGCAATTTACTATTAGTGTAGTGTTACTTACTACACGTTTCCAAAGTAATTTATTATTAGTGTAGTGTTACTTACTACACGTTTCCAAAGCAATTTATTATTAGTGTAGTGTTACTTGTAGTGTTACTTACTACACGTTTCCAAAGCAATTTACTATTAGTGTAGTGTTACTTACTACACGTTTCCACAATTTATTATTAGTGTAGTGTTACTACTACACGTTTCCAAAGCAATTTATTATTAGTGTAGTGTTACTTGTAGTGTTACTTACTTCCACACGTTTTACCAAAGTTTCCAAAGCAATTTATTATTAGTGTAGTGTTACTTACTACACATTTCCAAAACAATTTATTATTAGTGTAATTTTTCCATTATTATTAGTGTAGTGTTACTTACTACACGTTTCCAAAGCAATTTATTATTAGTGTAGTGTTACTTACTACACGTTTCCAAAGCTTTATTATTAGTGTAGTGTTACGTTTCCAAAACAATTTATTATTAGTGTAGTGTTACTTACTACACGTTTCCAAAACAATTTATTATTAGTGTAGTGTTACTTACTACACGTTTCCAAAGCAATTTATTATTAGTGCAGTGTTACTTACTACACGTTTCTCTCAACGTCGATTATGCTTTGACTGATTTGACACACTGTGCATATGGTTTCGCGCCTGTCGTTGTAGAAATATTCATGGTTTTGACATTGTAATCAGGGCATACATTTCTTATGGAAGTTGACTATATTAATAGTATTAACTTTGATCAGTCGTAATATAAAAAAAAAAAAAAAACAACAACAAACAACGTGAGTACGTAAGTTGTCTGTTAAGATTGTCTTTTTCATGTGTGCTGTTTTTGTTTTGTTTTTCTTTTTTGTTGTTGTTGTTGGTGTGGCTGTTTTTGTTTTGTTTTTCTTTTGTTGTTGTTGTTGTTGGTGTGGCTGTTTTTGTTGTTGTTACTATGATCCTTTTTTTTTGTGTGTGTGTAAACTGTCATAGAATTGATTTCTCTGCAAGTACGAAGCTCAATACTGACCTAGTCTGTCAGTCAAAGTTCAATTGATATTCAAACGGGGCCATAATATTGGTTGTACTTGAAGTATTCTCTCTTGTCTGTATGCAATGTCCTTCAATATTTCCTCGTAGTCCTAAGTACATGCAGTTGCATACATTATATCGTTTAGGATATTATGATTTTTAGATAATAAGATGGTCAGGATAAAATGACATCACAGCAGCAGGGGACAGCTTGTGCATGATGAGAGCACGCATCTTATCTGATAGTTTATCCAATACTTGCTGATGGTCTCTAATGTTGCATTATTCGTATTTGTTAGTTTCTGTTTTGTAACTGTGCTGTGTTAATGGTCGTGCTTTGTTTTGTTTGATATTTTCATGATGTATTTCATCTATCAGTATCGATGTGTCGTTGCTATTAGCAGCTTTACTGTGTTCTCAGACATAATTATCGTCGTATATGGTTGATGGTGGTCTGTGTCATCGGTGTCAACATTATTCGTGTTGTTGTTGATGTTATGGTGTTGTTGTTGTTATTATTATTATTATTATTATTATTATTATTATTATTATTATTATTATTATTTTATTATTAATATTATTATTATTATTATTTTTATTATTGATTATTATTATTATTATTATTATTATTATTATTATTATTATTATTATTATTATTATTATTATTATTATTATTATTATTATTATTATTATTATTATTATTATTATTATTATTATTACTATTATTATTATTATTATTATTATTATTATTATTATTATTATTATTATTATTATTATTATTATTATTATTATTATTATTATTATTATTATTATTATTATTATCATTATTATTATCTCCACGTCATATTGTTGTATATCAGCTCTTGTTCCTTGACGTGATTTTATCATAGCATTTATTTGTTGCTGTCGTCGTTGTCATTGTCGATGTTTCCCCACCACCACTACCACCACCACTACCACCACCATCACTACCACCATTATCACACGTCCACACACATTCAGAGAGTCTAAACCTTGGCGATCGCACACGTTTTTCCCCTCTGTCTCTCGTTCTGTTCATCAGTCTCTTCACTTGTTATGGTAATTGTTCCGCTCCATCTAGCTTTATTAATAGTACTAATGCTTTCCTTTCAGATTCATCTTCACCAAAATCATCCTCACAAACATCTAATCGCACATCAACAACAGCTACACCAAATACAGGTAAGCGGTTAACGCATTTTCACCCTCGTCACCACATCACCATCATCCTCATGATCCTCATTTTTAATTTATTTTTTGTGTGTATACGTACCTTTATAATATAGATCTAGTAGTAGACCATGTATTCATTTTTCTACATTATAATAATAATAAAAATAATAATAATAATAATAAATAATAATAATAATAATAATAATAATAATATAATATTATAATGGTAGTGGTAGTAGAACCTATATATTTAGTGAACCTGTCCTATGCGCTTAGTTTTGCTTCACCCTTCTCTCTTATCAACGTTGCTTGTCGTTGGCTTGGTATCATCACATTTTTTCTCCTTCTTCTCTCTTTTCAATTAATTTCATCGTTGTTGTCCTCGTTACCAATTAGGCTTCACATTTATTTGCTATATTTATTTCACCTACGATCAGCACAGCCGCATCAGCTAGCTGTCATGTCATCGCATTGTTTAATTATCACGACCAGATTACAAAACTGTGGCACCAACGCTCTTATTGTGGTGTGGTCACGTGTATTACTATCTCACCAGCTATCATAATACACCGACTTGCTTATTTTGTTGTTGTGTTTGTCTTTTACCCCCTTGTGTCCCATTTAACAGTGTTGATTTTTAGTGTCTTTATTTCTTTTTACCTTTGCTAGTCGTAGGCATTTAAAATAGGTTATCTTTTTTGTGTGTGTCCATACATTAAAAAAGAAGAAGACAGAAATAGGCCTCAGTCAGTAAGTTATGATTAATCGTTCTTCTTCTCCAGTATAGGCATAATTCAGCACTGCCATGAATTGTTTTAATCTTTCTTTTCTTTTCTTTGTTTTTCTTTAACATTTTATTCTAATTCTTGAACATAATTTCTTTTCTGTGATCTTGGGAACGATCTAAATTAGTGTCTTCCGAGAACATAATGTTGAATGGGTGATTAAATGGAATATTTACCTTGAAAATTATTGGATCAGAACACCGCTTTTATTAAATTGAGGCTAAACAACAACAAAGAAGAAAAAAAAGTCAAGTCTGCCAGGAAGCGTGGATTAAGGGCATGTCTTAACTGTCCTTTTTTTCGTTTTCGTTTTTCATTTTTCTTTGTTTATTTCTCTGTTTGATTTGTAATCTAAATTCTGGCATTCGCATCTTGTAATCTTAGATTCTCAGAGAACACCATGTCAATACAACGTTCCCAAGATCTAGTGTGCATCAGTAAGCAAGGTTGCCTGGCGGTAGTATGGCTATTGGCAGTGCATGTACCACCTTTCTTCTCAAGCCCCATGGCAAGAAACTGAATCCGGTTTTAGTTTCGACAATCGAGATTGGAAGAAGAAGAAGAAGAAGAGGAAGAGGAAGAGGAAGAGGAAGAGGAAGATGAAGATGAAGAGGAAGAGGAAGAGGAAGAAGAAGAAGAAGAAGAAGAAGAAGAAGAAGAAGAAGAAGAAGAAGAAGAAGAAGAAGAAAATGAAGAAGGAGGAGGAGGAGGAGGAGGAGGAGGGAGGAGGAGGAGGAGGAGGAGGAGGAGGAGGAGGAGGAGGAGGAGGAGGAGGAGGAGGAGGAGGAGGAGGAGGAGGAGGAGGAGGAGGAAGAGGAAGAGAAGAGGAAGAAGAAGAAGAAGAAGAAGAAGAAGAAGAAGAAGAAGAAGAAGAAGAAGAAGTAGGAGAAGGAGAAGAATAAGGAGGAGGCGGAGGCGAAGGAGAAGGAGAAGGAGGAGGAGGAGGAGAAGATGAATGTTACGATAAGGCATCTGCTTACTGAGCGCATACATAGAAACCTGAATTCATTTTCTTTATTTGTTGATTTTTAGTTCCTATCTTTCTTGACAGCGGCGGTTTGATTGCTTCCTGTGCTCTTTTCTATAGCTTTCAGATTGTTTCCCTCTTTTCCATCAACATCGGCATTTGTTTCACCCTTGGCATTGCTTTTTGAGTGAATGCTTCACCATCATCGTCATCATCATCATCATCATGGTCACCACCATCGTCATCTTCTTTATCAGCATTGTCGTCATCGTCGCATCGTCGTTGTCACCACCATTGTCGTAATCGTCGTAATCTTCGTGTTGATGGTTGTTATCGTTGATGTAGTTGGTGTCACTGTTACATCATTGCTGCAAATTTTAATCACCATTATCCCCATCATAATATTCACCATTATTGTCGTCGTCATCATCAGCATCATCGTGATCCTACTCACTTTAAACTTCAGTTCATCCTTTAGCGGTTGTTAAAACAATTTTCCATCATTGCTTCCTTCATCATTATTCAGTGTCATAAACACTTTAAAAATAAAATGAAATGAAATAAAACAAAATGCAGGTGCTGTTTACTTACCAGCTGCTAATATAGATATTACGTTAATAATGTTGGCACAAGTAATTTTTGATCAGCGGCTGGTTGGCTGGTAGAGAACGGTGTATATTCTCAATCTTACAATAAAATAAATGAATGGACAACGCTTGAGAAAGAGACAGTGGTTGTTCTGCGGAACGGTGCTTGCCACAGAGGTAGCAAGTAGAAAGTTCAAACCTCCAGGGTTCAATGGCCTGTCCTTAATTAACGTAAGCAAGCAGGTAGCGGAGATTGTAATGGAGGAAGGAAAATCGGATCGAAGCCCCTCTCCCCCCCCCCCCTCATTTTTTAAATAGATATTATTATGCACGTCAGACATCATACGGCATTTGGAGGGGCTGTTAGGGGTTAAAGTTCAAAAGTCCCACCCATCCTTTCGAGACAGCAGTTTAATATGGTGGCCAAGCCATCACATAAACAAGTTAAATGGTAAACGTTGGAGCCTTTGATGAGACCGCTCATGGTGGGTGTAAAATGACCGTTCAGACTGACAAAATTAACGCGCATTTATTATGCAGTTACAAAATACAGTTATTTTTTTCTCCCAATTAAATGCAATTCAATAAATTAGCTTCATAATGTTTAATTTCATATTCATTCATCCTGTATTCTTTTAAAGCAATAGTGCACTTTTTGGAAATGCTGTTTTATTTGTTTCGGAACGTAATAAGCTTATTACACCGTTATATCAAAGTAATATTACCACAATTGTTTCATCATGCCATACTTCCTTCTGAATCCTTCCGCCCCTCCCTCCCCTTTCACTTCCCCCATTTCATCCCCGCCACGTACCCAGACTTACAGTACCAAGGTTACCTGTACCTGTCCGAGCCATGGGAGGGGAACAGCTCGGCATTGGAGGCGTCCATGGACGAAAGTGTGAGTTCGGCCTGATAAAAGACCTGACAGTATAGGACATGAGAAATGACCTGACAGTATAGGACATGAGAAAAGACAAGACATTATAGGACATGAGAAAAGACAAGACATTATAGGACATGAGAAAAGACAAGATGTTATAGGACATGAGAAAAGATAAGACAGTGTAGGACATGAGAAAAGACAAGATAGTGTAGGACATGAGAAAAGACAAGACAGTGTAGGACATGAGAAAGGATAAGACAGTGTAGGACATGAGAAAGGATAAACAGTGTAGGACATGAGAAAAGATAAGACAGTGTAGGGCATGAGAAAGGATAAGACAGTATAGGACATGAGAAAAGATAAGACAGTGTAGGACATGAGAAAAGATAAGACAGTGTAGGACGTGAGAAAAGATAAGACAGTGTAGGACATGAGAAAGAATAAGACAGTATAAGACATGAGAAATGATAAGACAGTGTAGGACATGAGAAAGGATAAAACAGTGTAGGACATGAGAAAAGATAAGACAGTGTAGGACATGAGAAAGGATAAGACAGTGTAGGACATGAGAAAAAAACGAGACATTATAGGGCATGAAAAAGGACCATATAGTATAGGACATGAGAACAGACAAGACAGTATAGGACATGAGAAAAGACAAGACATTATAGGACATGAGAAAAGGCAAGACATTATAGGACATGAGAAAGAACCAGACAGTATATGACATGAGAAAGGACCTCACAGTATAGGACATGAGAAAAGATAAGACATAATAGGACATGAGAAAAGACAGACATTATAGGAAATGAAAAAAGACAAGACATTATGCAACATGAAAAAAGATAAGACAGTCTAGGGCATAAGAAAAGACAAGACAGTCTAGGACATGAGAAAAGACAAGACAGTCTAGGACATAAGAAAAGACAAGATAGTATAGGACATAAGAAAAGACGACACAATAGAACATGAGAATAGATAGACAAACAAAATGAGAAAATATAGACAATAAAGGTTAAGTTGAGATAAAAGTTAACCGTTTTCATCATGAAAATAAATTTGATAAAAGTTAGATAAAAGATAAGCATTTCAAAACGTTAACTTTTTAATACATGTTTATTAATACTAGTTATAGTGACATGAAAATTCAATATTTTAGCATATTAGGTGAATGACATTAATAAATAATGAGTAGTGATCAAATGCTATTGTACGAGTGTTTGTATCCTTATTAAGGGATGATGTCTTAAAGTACATGAGGGAATAATATTTTACATATCCTTTCCTTATCCTTAATTCTTGTCATTTAATCTGACACGTATTATTGAATTGTCCTCAAGAAAGAGGGTGAATTGGTGAAAATTCGACCATTTTTTTGCTTTAAAACATTGTTAAAAAAATTATGAATGATTATTTTTACAATTTATTATATATAAAATCAATTATTTTACAACTGTATATAGATTTGACAGAAGCAAAGATGTAAAAACCCCAATAATTTAGACATAATGCATGGAAAATTTTGAACAAATGCTAAAATATGAAATTTAAAATCTTGACCACGTCTTGTGTTATATTCTCAGATTCGCCTTGCCATGGTGAACACGCCCATATACCATTCTTACCTCTCATCATCAGTCGTTCGTGTCAGGTGGGTAAGATGTGACGACAGTCTACATTTAGATAATAAATGGGTAGATAATAAATGGATAGCCGATACCTTTTTTTCTGAAGATGAATGAATAGAAAGAAAAGTGTACAATGTGTCTATTTATTGCTCACCTTCAGAAAATGACAACAAAAAAAAACCTCACTGCTTTTAAAGTTGTGACACATTCTTCCATAAACCAATGACATAATTATTCTTTTGATCTACATAGAAGTTCCTTCAAGGCTATTGCGGCCCATAGAAATTAGTATCTTGGTTTGTATAGCATGAAGCGGAACAGGTGATAATAATCATCTCCTGGACAGGACGCTAGTCTGGTGTAGGTTTGTAATTCTAAGCTAGTGCTTGTACTCATTTGCACGGATCACGTAGGGAAAATGGGTGTTAAGTGTATTTCCGGAGGAACACAACGTCGGAGCTAGCTTTCAATAGAATTTGAACCCTTGACATTATGATCCCAAGCCTTGCAGCCTAACCATTGGTCAACAATGCCTCTTTGATCCATGAAATAATGTCCCTTTTCTCTTACGGTATTGTTCTCTCTCATGCTAGTGTATTCTGTCTCTGATTTGATATATTATTATGTTTCTTTGTATTTAATGTATTTCATTGTTTTTTCTTGTCCTCTTAAAAAAAACAGCGAAGGCAACCGGCGCATTTCCTTCAACGTTTTCTTCAACCAATCTTTGGCGAAGGTCATGGAGACGGAAGAAAATGCCGCAAGCCGCATTCAGTCCATCATGCGTACAGGGGTAGTGAACTCTCAAGGGTCAATGAGGATTCCCATTGATCCAGAGTCTATTGTGATTTTAGGTGAGTTCATTCAAAACTAATATCAAAGGATGGGACTTATAACTCTCTTGTGCTTGTTGAGGCGCATTATGACCTCTGCAACAATGGCAGCATGGTCTCTTATCTCACTTGTGTTCATTTGACAGGGGCCATGAAAACATACAATTTTCTCCCATTTTGATAATATTGGTGGAAATTCTTCATGCCCAAAGATCATCCACCAATCAAAATGCTTGATTTATGCGAGGCAGCCATTGTAAGGGCCTGCCAACAGAATGCCACATTTGTCTTTTTTATTATTAATTGTGTGCTGAGATTCTTATGTCTATTTAACATGTTGTACGTAACTACAAACTCAAATTGACATGCGCCAGTGATGCTAGTATCATTACGACAAAACTGCCAACCAATGTGTAAAAAAATAATTCATTTTTCATAAATACATTTTTTTATTTTTTATTTGAGTCCATAAGTGTGAATTTACCTTGAAGCGTATGTATATGAGGGTTAAATGTGGTTTTGTTTCAAGAAACCCTAAATTAACGGCAGCAGGGAGTGAAAGTTTGGATACATCATTCCGAGTTCGTTAAACTACCTTTTCATTTCTCCAAAATGGCCAGTGATTGGCAGATTTTTTGTTGATTACCTTAAAGAAGGATTAATTATCAATAGTACAGGCCGTTGGCTAAATAGATTACATTTGCATGGTGAAGAGTTTGTTTTTCGATTAAAAAGGTTGGCAGATATCTTACTTTCTTTCTTTATATCACCATTGAACTTGTATGTTGGCTTTCGAAGCAAAACAAATAATTGGTTAGAATTTTGGTTTATTCACACTAAAATATGTTATTCTTAAATCGAAATCTTGTTTCCTTTCACTGAATCATAGATCAGTACATAGGTATCACAGATTTTCATGTCATTTTAAAAGGAACATTTTGTTGATGAATTTGCAAAAACTTTATTGATTGACTTGCATTTTGACACCCAGGAAACATTCCAACATCCATGTCCAGTTCTGTGATTTCTACCACTCAGCCAACTTCATCCTCTTCATCCTCACCATCATCATCGTTATCTTCATCATCGTCTGCACCCTCTCACGGAGGCTCCAGGTAATATTGCAACTCTGCATGCCCCTCCTTCGTCCACCCCGAAAATAGACCCCAGCCAAGTAAAAAAAAGCACATAAACAAAAACAAGCTTTGAATTAGACTCAAAACCAAAACAGAAATCCCAATGCTAAAGAAGGAAACAAATAAACACTAAAGGGATGAAATAGCACAAGTGCATATTTTTCCTATTGCAGAGTGAAAGAATTGATCATCAGACAACGTTACCTACTATAGCTATAATAATTAAATATTTTGACATGTTGTCTATTCATGTACTAAAATCACAATCTAATTCAGGGATTAATGCATGCCATCATCTCTCATCACAGCGACAGACTAAAGAGAAATTGATCATCAGACCACGTTACCTACTATAGCTATAATCAGTAAATATTTTGACATGTTGTCTATTCATGTACTAAAATCACAATCTAATTCAGGGATTAATGCATGCCATCATCACTCACCACAGCGACAGACTAAAGAGAAGAGATGAAGACTACTAACGTAACTGTATTTACTATAGAATTTCCAAATACATGTCCCTTTCTTTCTTTCTTTCTTTCTTTCTTTATCAGTTCCCATTCTACCTTCAGGTGTATGGGTTTGAATACCCGATATGAATTTTCTTCAGGTTACCCTGCTCTGACGTTTTCTGTTTCCTTCTATGAAGGTTAAGTTTCTTTGCTTAAGTGTCTCTTTTATATCTTCTTCCCACTTTCTCCAAGGTCTGTCTTTTGATTTTTTAACCTGTCTGATTTAGCTTTTCTCTTATCATTCAATCTGTTTTCAGGCCATCTGAATTGATTTACTTTTATCTTAGTTTTTATGGCATCTGTTTTGTCAAAATGCTGTTAAATGTTTGTCCATGCCCTCTGTGTGTCAAAATTTCATTGTTGTTTTAAACCCATCAACATTCTCTCTTAAAGCTTTCACTTACTGGTGAGTCAACCATGCCGACTGTGACTTTTTCAGTTTTTCCTGATAATAGCTTAATAAGTCATGAGTTCTTTTATAAAATAACAAGCTTTTAATGTTGATATTTTGCAGAATTGCAGGTTTAAAATTTTTTCAACATGATATCCATTTTAAAATTCGTATTGACAGACACATCCTATAATAGTGTCTTTTTCTTCATATTCGATTTCAGTATTCAATTTCATATTCGATTTCATATTCGATTCCTTCTTCCCTTAAACCTTTATCCTTTGATAAGTTATTTGATTGAAAGTTGTCAGTTCATGTCGTGAATTTGTATAAATAAGGTGGGTGGTTAGCAGGTGCTGCTGGTAGGTCCTAATTCTCTCCTTTCCCTATTTCAATCATCTTTCATGTGGCCGTTTCTTCTTAATTCATCCTGAGATTGCCGCATAGGTAGGTCAAGGTAAACTTCATTCAAACAATAAATTTATGCAAATCTGGATTTGTTTCTTTATCTTTCCACAGTTCAGTGTCGTCCACTGACCCATAACTTGTGCCATTCCTTTGGGCAAACATTCCAATTGCCCAACTTCTTGAATCATAACTCAGAGGACTTGGCAAGAATAGAATTTGCCCGCCTGGCAACACCTGTCTTGTCCGCTGCCTGCTCAGACTCAACTTTACTTTATTTTTGCACTCTTTTTATTTCCCTTTGTGACGAAGAGGGTGTCCCAATGCCACCCTGTGATTCTTTGTGTAATGGTAAGCGTCCCTGTGTTACCCTATTAATGATTCTTGTGTAATGGTAAGCGTCCCTGTGTTACCCTGTGATTCTTTGTGTAATGGTAAGCGTCCCTGTGTCACCCTGTGATTCTTTTTGTGTAATGGTATGTGTCCCTGTGTCACCCTGTGATTCTTTGTGTAATGGTAAGTGTCCTGTGTCACCCTGTGATTCTTTTGTGTAATGGTAAGCGTCGCTGTGTCACCCTGTGATTCTTGTGTAATGGTAAGCGTCGCTGTGTCACCCTGTGATTCTTTGTGTAATGGTAAGCGTCGCTGTGTCACCCTGTGATTCTTTGTGTAATGGTAAGCGTCGCTGTGTCACCCTGTGATTCTTTGTGTAATGGTAAAGCGTCGCTGTGTCACCCTGTGAATCTTTGTGTAATGGTAAGCGTCGCTGTGTCACCCTGTGATTCTTTGTGTAATGGTAAGCGTCGCTGTGTCACCCTGTTGATTCTTTTGTGTAATGGTAAGCGTCGCTGTGTCACCCTGTTGATCTTTTTTGTGTAATGGTAAGCGTCGCTGTGTCACCCTGTTAATATTTTGTGTAATGGTAAGCGTCCGCTGTGTCACCCTGTTGATAATCTGTGTCACCCTGATAATCTTTTGTGTAATGGTGTCGCTGTGTCACCCTGATAATCTTTTGTGTAATGGTAAGCGTCCCTGTGTCACCCTGATAATCTTTTGTGTAATGGGGATGTCCCTGTTATTCTTTTGTGTAATGGGGATGTCCCTGTTATTTTTGTGTAATGACAAGTGTCCCTGTGTCACCCTGTTATTATTTGTGTAATGGTAAGTGTCCCTGTGTCACCCTGTTATTTTTGTGTGTAATGGTAAGTGTCCTGTGTCATCCTGTTATCCTTTGTGTAATGGTAAGTGTCCCTGTGTCATCCTGTTATTCTTTGTGTAATGGTAAGTGTCCCTGTGTCATCCTGTTATTCTTTGTGTAATGGTAAGTGTGTCCCTGTGTGATCCTGTTATTTTTGTGTGTACTGGTAAGTGTCCCTGTGTCATCCTGTTATTATTTGTGTAATGGTAATTGTCCCTGTGTCATCCTGTTATTTTTGTGTGTACTGGTAATTGTCCCTGTGTCACCCTGTTATTTTTGTGTGTACTGGTATGTGTCCCTGTGTCACTCTGTTATTCTTTGTGTAATGGTAAGTGTCCCTGTGTCACCCTATTATTATTGTGAATAAGGGTAAGTGTCCCTGTGTTATTCTGTTATTCTTTGTGTAATGGTAATTGTCCCTGTATCACCCTGTAATTGCTTGTATAAATGGCTTTGTCATATTGTTATTATCTGTGTAATGGTAATTATCTTTGTATCACTCTGTTATTTGTTTATATAATGATAAGTGTCCCTATGTCATATTGTATTGTTTATATAATGGTAAGTGTCCCTATGTCATATTGTATTGTTTATATAATGGTAAGTGTCCCTATGTCATGTTGTATTGTTTGTATAATGGTAAGTGTCCCTATGTCATATTGTATTGTTTGTATAATGGTAAGTGTCCTATGTCATGTTGTATTGTTTGTATAATGGTAAGTGTCCCTATGTCATATTGTATTGTTTGTATAATGATAAGTGTCCCTATGTCATGTTGTATTGTTTGTATAATGGTAAGTGTCCCTGTGTCATGCTGTAATTGTTTGTATAATGGTAAGTGTCCATATGTCATGTTGTATTGTTTGTATAATGGTAAGTGTCCCTATGTCATATTGTATTGTTTGTATAATGGTAAGTGTCCCTATGTCATGTTGTATTGTTTGTATAATGGTAAGTGTCCCTATGTCATATTGTATTGTTTGTATAATGGTAAGTGTCCCTATGTCATATTGTATTGTTTGTATAATGGTAAGTGTCCCTATGTCATGTTGTATTGTTTGTATAATGGTAAGTGTCCCTATGTCATGTTGTATTGTTTGTATAATGGTAAGTGTCCCTATGTCATATTGTATTGTTTGTATAATGGTAAGTGTCCCT
>JAXRKP010000326.1:197500-272500 GCA_037039925.1 Doris montereyensis | reverse complement strand
CTATCATTTCCTCTTAAACCAGTTGTGTTTGTTAAGATTGATAAAAGTGTTTAAATCTAAGAAAAAGGACGATTGCATTTCAGTACAAAACCTTAGAGATGTTAAACTGTTTCGTTATATAAATAATAACAGTGTTGGGACAAAGAAAAAACAATTTTAAGAACCCCAAGTCTGGCAACCTACTCACTCGGCCACTGACCACACTTTTACCATAATAGGCTCATCAACATTTCTGTAAGAATATTTTTAATTTTCAGTAAACATTGCTTACTGTTAAATGCCTTATTGATCATGTCTATGATCTGTATGGAATTTTTCCTAAATTGTAATGAAAGTGTAGCTTACACTTCAGTTTACAAATTGTTTTCTGATTTCAGATGCGACTAGTAAATGCAGCCCACATTTTCCTTACCTACCGGACTGTGAATTTTTCCCTTTACAATCTCAGACTAAAACCCGTTGTATTGAACCTCAACCCACACCAACGACACCACAGCCAGCTACAACACAACCACCAGGTTAGAAATTACTGTTCTATGAATAGAATGGATACATGCACCAAACATCCACCCTCTCTCTCTCCTACTCTGTCTGTCTGTCTGTCTGTTCTCTCGTCTCTCTATCTCTCTCTCTCTCTCTCTCTCTCTCTCTCTCTCTCTCTCTCTCTCTCTCTCTCTCTCTCTCTCTCTCTCTCTCTCTCTCTCTCTCTCTCTCTCTCTCTCTCTCTCTCTCTCTCTCTCTCTCTCTCTCTCTCTCTCTCTCTCTCTCTCTCTCTCTCTCTCTCTCTCTCTCTCTCTCTCTCTCTCTCTCTCTCTCTCTCTCTCTCTCTCTCTCTCTCTCTCTCTCTCTCTCTCTCTCTCTCTCTCTCTCTCTCTCTCTCTCTCTCTCTCTCTCTCTCTTCTGTATCTCTCTTTCTTTCCCTCTCACGCACATCATCATACATATCTATAAGATTAAATTTTGTGACAGCTTGACGTATTATTCTGTGAAATTTATCAGCATAATTATTAGTAGTATTGATTTCATAATTTGATAAAAACAGTTGAGGGTATACTGATATGGTCTTATATTTTGTTCTTCTTATTTTCATATTTAATTTTTATACTGATTCCTGCTTTTTTACTGTACAGAAAAATGTGTTGATCAGCCGTATAAACTGTGTGCGGATTTGGGCTTTACGCAAATTGTCACAGATGGATGGCGTCAGAATATATCTGACGTTATCCAGCAATTTGAGACTTTAAGCTATGCCTATCATCCAGTCTGGCTGCTCACCTTACAGCACGTTCTGTACTGCAGCATGTTCTTCCCATCTTGTGACACACAAAAATCTCCCTGCCGCAAATACTGCAATGGTATGTTGAATTCATATTATTTTCATGGTCTTAATATTCCTAAAATTTTATATATGATTTTCCAAGTACAGCAAGATGAAAGTGGGTTGTTTCATCTATATAATGTCAGTACTGAGAACTGATTATTCATTTCGACTTTTTGAAGAAAAGCCTGAAACCAGCATAGAGCATTAAAAAGAAAATTAATTTCTTGATATGATGTGTCACTGTCTGACTTTTAAAAAATATATAAATAGATCTGCATGTCTACTTCTAATTATTGTAGTCTTTATTAGATTAAATGATATTATGTGTCTGCAATCTTGTTTTATGTTTTGCTGTTGTTTTTGTACTTCAAACTGTTCTGTTGTGCTTTTCCTTTCTTTTCTACTTCTCTTTCTCTCCCTCATTCTTCTTGTTCTTCTTCTCTATTTATTATTCTTCTTAGCTTTCGTCATCTTCTTCTACCTCTTCCTGTCACTCTTTCACTTCTCTTTTTCTTGCTGTTCCTGTCAATTCATCCTAGAGGTCACCACAATGGTGGACAGGATGATATTCAATTAAAATTAAAATTTTCTTCTTCTTCGTCTTCCTCCTCAGAAAAATTAACTAACTCAGTTGTCCCAAGTATTGTACATGATTTTTTAATTGAAATGTTGTTACTGTTGGTATTAAAAATTCTATTACACAGGTTTTTATTGCATAATAGAGACTACTATATTATCCTGATCTTTGTAAAAGGACTGAAATATAAATTCATTTTTTCCTTCAACCATCAGATGTGAGGGATAACTGCCAGGTCACCTTTCCCCTTGAGTGTGAATTGTTTAACGATAGCTCAACATGCCTCCATCCAAAGACAACTCCGTCAACAGAAGTCCCCCTACAACTACACCATTAGCCACGACTACACTTTCTACAGCAGCCCCTAATGAGAACAGTAAGTTTACACAAAATATGAGCACAGTATTTGGCAGTAAATATCCTCGCCCCCTCCTTTTTTCCTACCACTCTCAACTCTCATTCACCATGTTTCCATCGGTCTATCTGTCTTTCAGTTTGTCTGTCTTTTTTCTCTCACTCTCAGTATCTGCCTCTTTGTACTATCTTTATCTTTGTGCATTTGAATGTTATCTTATCAGTGCTTTGTTTTTTGTCTTTTTGATAATGGCTGTCATGTCGTATTAAGTTTCTTTCGGCATAAATCAAGCTGCTGTTGTGATGAAATGTAGCACTAGTACATTACGCATTTACAAATCAGAAGTCATAATGCATTGGTGATAGTTCTGTAAATATGAAATGCATTGAATAGTTCTAACGATGAAATGCAAATATTCTGAAATGCATTGGTAATAGTTCTGTAAATATGAATGCATTGGTAATAGTTCTGTAAATATGAAATGCATTGGTAATAGTTCTGTAAATATGAAATGCATTAGTAATAGTTCTGTAAATATGAAATGCATTGGTAATAGTTCTGTAAATATGAAATGCATTGGTAATAGTTCTGTAAATATGAACTGCATTGGTGATAGTTCTGTAAATATGAAATGCATTGGTAATAGTTCTGTAAATATGAAATGCATTGGTAATAGTTCTGTAAATATGAAATGCATTGGTAATAGTTCTGTAAATATGAAATGCATTGGTAATAGTTCTGTAAATATGAAATGCATTGGTGATAGTTCTGTAAATATGAAATTCATTGAGGAATCTTTCTATATATGAAAGATTATTAATAGTTCAACAATGGTACTTTCATGAATACTTACTTATTTTCCAATGAGTACGCTTCGTTTTATTTCTTTTCTGTATCCTTATTATTTTCTTCTACAGAGTGTATTCCTTTCGATTCATCCTTGTGCTCCCAGTTTGGTTACCGGTTTACGGCATTCCCCAATTTCTGGGCATACACGTCCATGGAGGAGGCCAATAAAACTTATTACGCTTATGCTGAGGAGTCTGTATCGGCGGGATGTTCACCTAACATACTGTTCTATGTGTGTAGTGTTCTCTTCCCTTACTGTGAAGGAGAACTGAGCAGTTTAAATTGTCGTGCACGTGCGTTACTGTGAAGGCAAGTGGATTCTCAATGCAAACTTGAAATTTATGGGATGTGAAGATAGACAATGATGTTATCAAGAAGGGATTTTTTTTTATATGAGTTATAAGCCTTACTTAGTTTGAATACATTGAGGCTTGTCCCAAGCATTTAACACATTGACTCAGGTAACAGAATGGCTTTGATAACGTAGTGGTAGGCAGCTGGACACAATACTGTGATATTGAGGGTTTAAATCAGAGTTTTGACACTAGGCCTGAAGTTGTATTCAGTCACCTTTTTCTTCGTCATCTGTGCGCGATTGGGTAATACAGGAAATTGTAAGGAAAGAGTGTTACTGTCTTTTACCAGAACATTTTCTATAATTATATGTGGATTGAAAGAAATGGGACAGAAATCAATACATTCTCTGTCAACTAGTAATTTTTACTTCTTTCTCACTACGGAAAAAAATCAATGTGATAACAGCTTTAGAAAAGTAGAGATGTTTACCACCTGCTGTGACACACAGATTAATAACTTCTATTACATTGCGTCCATCAGGTGAAAAAATGCTTCACTGCTTTATACCTGATTGAAGTTGTACAGCTGCATTTAGATAGTCAGGAGTTAAAGACTATAAATTTTATAATGGGTCATTAACCTCTGTAAACACCCAGACCTTAAAAACTGCTTTCATATCATATCATATCATATTGTGTCAGAGGCTAGGTAGGTCGTTTGACCATTAAATGCCCCCTGAAATCTTAATACTATCATGATGATTCAACCTACAATAATAAATCAGGACAATGCACATTCATTCGTCGTACAAGTATTTTAAATTATAGAGCTCCTTATCAATGGCATTTTTAAAAGCTTTAATACTTTTTGAATTTTTTATTTTGAATTGTAAACTTTCATGTTTTGACTGTTCTCATAGTAAAAAAATTATATCTAACCCAAGTATCTACTCATAGCTATATTTCAGTCCTCTTTTCTTTCAGAGGTAAATGCAAACTGTCCAAGATTGTTTAAGCAAGACTGTGCAGGCCTGTCTGATTCTAATGATGAGACTTGTTTAGCACCACCACCAGAAATAGGTAAGAAATATATTACCCTTACATTTACAAACCATTAACCCCATCACTACCAGGGAAAACGAAACATAATATTCCTAGGGAGAGATTGATAGTTTACCTTCTGAAGGGATCTTATTCAAACGGTATGCAAGTGTTTTATGCAGTTATGCCCCTTATACGAGTCAACAGACCTATTGAAGTGTGTCATGTCATCAGCCCGTAATTCTACGGGCACATGGCCTATAGCATGCACAAGTTGGCCAACAATTTATGGGCACATGGCAGCGAAGGTTTAATATACGGAGATTGTAACAATTGAATAATTAACACTTTCTGTCCTTTCTAAATACAATATTGTTTAGAAAAACTACATAGGTCCACATATAATTCAAGTCAATTCAATTCAATTAAAAATACTTTTAATATAATATAGTATTTATTTTTAACTCATCCTTTTTGTTCGTTTGTTTCGGTGTTTGTTTTTTTTATTCTGCCATTTGTAATTGGAGTGTGGGTATTTCTTTGTTCGTGTGAATTGTTTTTAGGACAATCATTGATATGGATGTTACAGTCATGTACATATTCCATTTACCTTTAAAACTTACATACTTTAAAAGAAAAAATAAATAAAGTAAACAAAGTAAGAAAACCAAGGTTATAAAATCATCAAGTAAAAACCTTTGTGTTTTTGGGCACTGATGGATAGGTCATGCAGGATTTGTCCACAGCTTAAAGAGCTGTCAAGTTAAACTTCTAATGTCTTTATAAACCCAGAGATATCTCTGAAAGGGAATGTGATGAACAGTCAAACACCGAAGATATCATGTTACTTTCATTTATCTTGTATGTACTGTATGTGACTTACTTGACTTAAAGCCAGTTTCCAACGATGTTGACCGACTTTGTGGCCTGAGCTTTCCTCTTTATCGTCGCACAGTATGTGATGTTCAGAACGGAAACCAATGTACATGTACTCTCTCTGAGGTCAGACTAGAGTCCTGTTCAGGAGGTGATTATCATCACCTGTCCCACTTCACACTATAGAAGCCAGGGATAAGCTCTGGCTCTATGGGGTCCAATGGCCTTGAATTAATTATTTATAGAAGAATTCCTCAACTTATTCATCTGTTCAACCACATTAATTTCTGCGTTCTTCTTTTCTCTTAAATTGTTATATATTTCGTAATTATTTCTCTTCTTTAACTCTGTTTTAGAAATTTTTGTCTTGTTATTTTGTATAATGTGTTTGCTTATTTAATTTGCGTATTTCTTTATCTTCTTTTACTTTAGGTTGCTCTGACTTGGAATTCAAATGTGCACTTGAACAAGTGTGTTCCACGGTCAACGCTTTGTAATCAAAACAATGATTGTGGTGATTGGTCAGATGAACGAAATTGTCGTAAGTATATTAAACCGTAGTATATCATATTTATTATATGTATATAGCAGAGACGTTGTAGCCCAACTGTGGTGTTGTGAGTTTGTAATCATGATGACACTGGTACAAAACCTAGGCTGGTCAGGTGTTTTTCACAACGTTGTAATCTTAGGAAAGGGTACTTCACTCTACTTTCCTCGCTTAACTCAGGCGTGATATAGGTACAGAGATATCTTGTCAAAGTGTTAGAACAAAGCGCCTGACAGGCTGCTGTGTTGTATGCTCTCAGGGAACTGAGAAGGACTTTGAATGAAATGGCCTGCTGGGGGATAAATGATGTACAGTTGGTGAGCCTGCACTTGTGCGGGATACAGACTATAAGTCCATCTTTATCTTTTATCTTTCTTATACTTTCTCTAAAATTATCTATAATATTGAATTGAATATCTCTTCACTGAACAAAACCATGGTTAAGTTAATGATTTGAGTATGTGAAAAAATGTATGTAATATTTGAAACAAGAAAACCAGCTGAATCCCCTTTTTCCTCCTCAGAGTGTAACCCAGAGTTTGAAGTGCAGTGTGCTATGGGTTTGTGCATTCCCAGTTATTTCCGCTGTGATGGCAAGGGGCAGTTAACCTGACTACAGCGATGAGTTTAACTGTGATCAGGTAAGAACTGCTTTAAATACAAATAGAATTGTACAAAAGATGAACAATTACTCTGAATGCAAATGGAATTGTACAAAAGTTGAACAATTACTCTGAATGCAAATGGAAGTGTACAAAGGATAAAAATTATTCTAAATGCAAATGGAAGTGTACAAAAGATGAACAATTACTCTGAATGCAAATGGAATTGTACAAAGGTTAAAAAAATTACTCTCAATGCAAATGGAAGTGTGCAAAGGATAAAAATTACTCTGAATGCAAATGGAAGTGTACAAAGGATAAAAAATTACTCTGAATGCAAATGGAACTGTACAAAAAGGAACAATTACTCTAAATGCAAATGGAATTGTACAAAGGATAAAAAATTACTCTGAATGCAAATGGAACTGTACAAAAGTTGAACAATTACTCTGAATGCAAATGGAATTGTACAAAGGTTAAAAAATTACTCTGAATGCAAATGGAACTGTACAAAAAGTTGAACAATTACTCTGAATGCAAATGGAATTGGTACAAAAAAATTACTCTGAATGCAAATGGAAGTGTACAAAGGATAAAAAATTACTCTGAATGCAAATGGAAGTGTACAAAGGATAAAAAATTACTCTGAATGCAAATGGAACTGTACAAAAGTTGAACAATTACTCTAAATGCAAATGGAAGTGTACAAAAGTTGAACAATTACTCTAAATGCAAATGGAAGTGTACAAAAGTTGAACAATTACTCTGAATGCAAATGGAATTGTACAAGGATAAAAAATTACTCTGAATGCAAATGGAATTGTACAAGGATGAACAATTACTCTGAATGCAAATGGAATTGTACAAAGGATGAACAATTACTCTGAATGCAAATGGAATTGTACGAAGGATGAACAATGTGAAAAGTAAAAGAATGCCTATACTATGGGGGAAAAAAACATAATGATTCATAACTTGAAAAAGAAATTAACAGAGTAATACCTACAAGATGATATATTTAAAGGAGTATAAGTAATAGATCATGTACGGAAGTGATGACAAATTCGATTACAGGAAGTGCTTTGGGCTGAGTTTATATTTTATGCAATTTGTTACCTCAAAACTGATATTTTAAACATAAAGTATGACGTTTTTTATTTCTTTACATTGAGTTGCATCTTTGTCTGTATGTTATATCCTAAATTTTTCTTGCATTGAAATTCACCTTGTTCTTTTTATTATTTAAAACAAGGTATGATATAAAAGATGAACTGAATTTCAACAGCCGCTTAACTTATGTCATTTAACATGAAGGCTTTTTAAAAATCCCTTTTCATGATGCAATTGTTGCATCAGTGGCTGAGTGATTAGGCTGCCGGCAAAGCTAGGTCTGACATTGTGGTCCTTAGGAAAGGCACTTGTCACACATTTTCCCCACTCAACCCAGGTGCAAATGGGTAACAAGCACTAGTGCAGAAGTACAAACCTGCATCAGACTAGTGTCCTGTCCAGGAGGTGACTGTTATCATCTGTTCCACTTCATGCTATAGAAACCGGGATAAGCTCCTGCTCTATGGGCCATAATGGCCTTGAAGGAATTTTCCTTTCATGATGCAAACAGCTGACAAAAGCAGTTAACACTAGTACATTCATTCTCTGTTCTTCCAGCTACATAAAAGATGACATATCTATTATTCTATTTCATGTCAACATTAAAAGATGTGCTTTGTGTCCCAATGCTTCCTCCCTACTCCAACTCAAACGAAACTCAATTTCCACAGAGTGTCGTAAAAAAACCAATATAAGTGTGCAGATGACAACAATAACGGCACCTGTATTATGCAAGAGTGGCTTTGTGATGGCCAGGTTGACTGTCCCCTTGCTGATGACGAAGAGTACTGTCGTAAGTTTGCGTGTTTTACCATTCCAGTGGTTAGCTTCGCCGGTAGAGTGTCTGTCTGCCGCGCAGGGAGGCCCGGGGTTCGATTCTCCAGTCCGGGCAAATGTTTTCTGGCCCTCCTGTCGACCCAGCAGTGAAATAGGTAGCCAGGCAGAATCAAAAGCAATGACAAACAACCACACTATGCCGTATGTCTAGAAAAATCAGAACTCTAATCCTGATTACCCTACGCTCAACTCTGAGTATGGGACTTATTTTACTTTATTAGTTAGCCTCTGTACCTGCATCAGTTACGACAAAGAATATAGCACTGCCTTTCAGTTACTATAGATAGTTGAATAGCAAGTTGTTGTGTTTTTTAAATGCAATCTCACTGAACAACTTTAAGATTTTCATCATAGTGAAGAAGAAATGATGCAATCATAATAATGACTGGCGGGCGGGCAGGCAGATAGACAGACAGACAGACAGACAGACAGACAGACAGAGATAAACGTAGTGAGACATATAGGGATAGACTGAGAAACAGATGGAGGAAGGAGAATGAAAGGAGGGAGGGAAGGGGTGTTGAAGTTGTGAACAAGTTTGGTGAATGTTGGATAGCATCATTGATAGGCGATAGATGAGGTTAGCACTCAAATGAGTCGGTACAGTGGAATGACATTATTATAGTGTCTTTGGTTTGATTTTTGTTTTGTTTAAAATTTTAATTTACGTGGTCTACTACTGTTGACTTTGACATTTAAACAAAAATCACACAGATGCCTGCCTAGAGACAGAGTTCATGTGTATCAACAAAGCTTGCATCCCATTGAACCAAATATGTGACGGAGTCTTTCAGTGCAGTGATCAGTCCGATGAATTGAGATGCAGTGAGTATTTTCATTGTCATTTTTGCAAATATTGAAGTTTTTAAAAATGTCTGATCCATCGTCATGCATAGCCATGGATTTCACATATTGTCTTTGACTATCTGGCACAATTCTGAAACAACTTGTCATAATAATAATAATATGATAGTAATAAAAATAATATTATTTTGCTTAATAATGATACTACTACCATTGCTACTACTACTACTACTACTACTACTACTACTACTACTACTACTACTACTACTACTACTACTACTACTACTACTGCTACTGCTACTGCTACTGCTACTGCTACTGCTGCTGCTGCTGCTGCTGCTGCTGCTTCTGCTGCTGCTGCTGCTGCTGCTGTTGCTGCTGCTGCTGCTGCTGCTACTACTACTACTACTACTGTTGCTGCTGCTGCTGATGATGATGATGATTATTATGATGATGTTGATGTTGATGCTGCAGCTGCTGCTGCTGCAATGCATTATGGTTCCATTAGTCTGTGGTCGAATCCAAAGTCGAGTTGTTTTGTTTTTATTAATTTTTTTTTTTTATTATAACCATTCTTTTGATTTCATATAACCGTGCTAGGGTTTGGATTTTGTTCTTAATTATTGTAGTTATGTTTTGAAACTATCATTATTTGCCAAAGTTTGCACGTACACAAAATTTTCTAGGGGTAATAGTTACATGTGAAATCAAATAATGTTACATGCATTTGTTGTTCAACCCGAGGGCACTGACAAAAAATTCATCATCATCATCATCATCATCATCATCATCATCATCATCATAATAATAATAATAATAATAATAATAATAATAATAATGATGATGATGATGATCATGATGATGATGATGATGATGATGATGATGATGATGATGATGATGATGATGATAATAATAATGATGATGATATTGTTACTAATAATGATACACACACACATACATGTAAATGTACATTTCTTATAAAAGACTTAAATATGTTTTTAAAAAGTTAATTTGAGATTGCAACCATGAGTAATTTTCTAAGCCTTTCAAATAACACAAAAATGTATCTGTATTTTCAGTCCATGAGACAGATTCTTACTCTCGGTTTTCTACCTTCAAGTGGGTCGGGAGCTGGTCACTGTGTGTGCTGAAGGTTTTGATGACAATGTCGGCCAGTTGACGTGTGAAAAATGGGGCAAAAGTATGTGTGTTATTTGAACTAACTCTATGAAGTTACCACACCTGTGAGATTTGATTTTATTCCTAACCTATGCAGACAAAAATAAGATAAATTTTCAAAATTCTCAATAGCTTTGAATTGTACAACTGCTTTTTTCTATAAGAGCACACTATATGAGTGTCTAGAGACTATTATTTTTTTAATGTTTACAGTACCGTATCATGTTGTTTGATTCAGTTCATTGACAATTTTTTATGCATTTTTTTTCAATACAAAAAGAGCCAATCTGAATAATGGATTTGTGATTGCCTCAACTGAATTAGAGGATGAAATTTGTAAAACAGCCCTTGAAATGTTAAAATCAGAGGTGCTAAGGAAGGAGCATCTAATTGAAACAAAATCCTATGCAATGATTTTTAATCAGTCTTTTCCTTTTTCCCAAGATTGCTAGTATCTTATTACTAGCAATACTAATGCAATGCTTGATTTTCCTGCAGATCTCTTCGACACTGGAGTAAAGTGCCGGAAGATCTGTACACAAATGCTTACAAGTTGAATCCTAATGGACAAAGTAACTCTGTAATTGGACGCGGTGATGTTGTGTGAGTTGAAAGATCTCCTGAGAACATATCTTACTTTAAATCAAACTGTTGACAAATATCCTCTTTTTCCTTTTCGCAGAAATATAAAATTTTACGATTACCCACTGTCTAATGAGCAAGGAGAAAGCATTTTGTAAAATCTGATTTGCATATTTTAATTATGTGGTTTTCGCAAAATTGTTACTTAGCTATTTTCATGCGTGTTTGGATTTTTTTTTGTATTGAAAACAAATATGAACAAGATTCTTAAAATTGAAGAAAAAAAAGATCCAAATGTAACTAAGACATAGAATAGATGAGCAGAAAAACAAACATTCTCTAAGCTGCACTGTTTGTACTGGACAGTGGCTACAAGTTTAATAACTGACATTAAAAAAGATATTTTTTTAACAAATTTTTGCAATGTTTGACGTTCTAATTCATGAAAAATTCAGGATTTTCATTAACACATCTGTCCTGCTTTTGTTTCCAGATCCTCATGTTTAGGGGATGAATTCCTTGTGGCAGTTGCCTGCAATGCTAATGGTGAGTATAACACATTCCTCAGTGCTGCCAACCTGCTAAAGAAACAGATTTCTATGCTTTTTTGAGATTGTACGCTTTTGAAACTTTTTTTGGTTTTCCCTGTCCATTTTCAAATTGTACACTTGTTTCCCAATTCTTCCTCTTTTTGGCAACAAGCAATCTCCTCTTTTTCTGTTAATGGGATTGGCAGCTGTGATTCCTGTCTTCATTAAAAGAAAGAAGAAAGCGTCATACTTTAGGCGTTTTTCCATTCTTTCTTTGGATTTATCTCAGTTTGTCTCTACTAAACCATTGGTATTTTTCTTCTTCTTTCCATGTCTTAACATTCGTAGTCCGTGACATAATTATTTTCATTGTTAAACATCTTCTTCAGAATGTGGCCGGATACCTCCCTATCTGGAATCTTTTGTTATCGGTGGCAAGACTGCAAATGATGGCTCCTGGCCATGGCTGGTTTCATTGCAAGACTATAGCATACACACGTGTGGAGGTGCCATTATTGGGCCTTACCATATACTCACTGCTGCCCACTGCGTGGAGTAAGTACATGCACTCAACCTTCTTCTTCTTCTTCTTCTTCATAGGGGACTAGGTAGTCCAGAGGCAAAGTGTTGGCCTCTCAGCTAAAACGCAGTGGGTTTGAGCTTAAGCCTAAGGTTGAAAAATTTTCTTTAATTTTTTCAAGCAAAATCTACCCCCTTGGTCCAGATAGACAGATCAACACCTAGTCCCATTGGAGACGGACAATAAAAAAGAGGTCCTGTGTGCAGATAACACTTTGTTCACGTTAAAGATCCCTTAGCTGTTTACAGGGTAGTCTGGGCAAAATTTAAAATCCTACCAAAAAACCCCAAGATCATCTTAGTTGTGGATGTGGGTAAATCGAATCAAATTAAAAATCTTCTTCATAATAATTGACCAACTCAATTCTTGAGTATTACTGTCAGCTGGCATATTCTAATTTAACACAAAACTATTAATCCAATTTTAATTTTAAAGTGAAGTGTTTGATTCTTTTTTTAGTCTTTAGTGCAACTGTTGAAATTTAAATTCTGGTGGCAGTCCACTCCACAGCCTTATTACCTACGGTAAAATGAGTGCAATGTCTGAAGATGGAACCATATATGTGTTTTCTTCATCATAATAACTGACATACTCCGTTTTTGAGTATTGCTGTCAGCCTGTTTGATTTTGATATCATCTACGGTTAATCAATTATTTTTTTTTAAACAAATGTGTTAAAGTCAAGCCTTCTCATCGCTACTGCTTAGTTTAAATTCTGTTGGCAGTTTGTTTCTCAGTCTTACTATGCTAGGGTAAATCTAAAGCAGGTGATAATCAATCCTTTCAAAGCAGAGATCTTTAAAACTTGTACTTCTGTTTTAATGATGCCATAAGTAGAGAGAGAGAGAGAGAGAGAGAGAGAGAGAGAGAGAGAGAGAGAGAGAGAGAGAGAGAGAGAGAGAGAGGGAGGGAGGGAGGGAGGGAGGGAGGGAGGGAGGGAGGGAGGGAGGGAGGGAGGGAGGGAGGGAGGGAGGGAGGGAGGGAGGGAGGGAGGGAGGGAGAGGAGGAGGAGGGAGGAGGAGGGAGAGAGAGAGAGAGAGAGAGAGAGAGAGAGAGAGAGAGAGAGAGAGAGAGAGAGAGAGGGAGGGAGGGAGGGAGGGGAGAGAGAGACACAGAGACACAGAGAGAGAGAGAGAGAGTGAGAGGGGGAGGGAGGGAGGGTGGGAGAAAGAGAGAGATAAAGAGACAGAGAGACAATCTTAAATACAAACTCATAAGCTTACATGTATCCTCTTTTGCCAGTAAATATGTAAACTATGACCAGCTGTTGATCCTCGCTGGGTCGGTGGATCGCAGCAATGTTGGACAACATGGACAAGAACATTTTGTGAGAAGAGTTGTACGCCATCCAGATTACATTGAACTAGAGCGTCATGACGTGGCCTTGATAGAACTGAAAAAGCCCATCACCTACACAGAGTACATAAAGCCGCTTTGTTTGCCCAAGAAGAGTAACGTCTTCACCCGAGCCAACCATTGTTTCATTGCAGGGTGGGGCCACACCACAAGTACAGCAGGTTAGTGGCTGGGTAATGATGTGTATTAGTTATTGCTTGCTGCGAACTTGGTTGCTAGAGAGAAGGAGGGAGGGAGGAAGGGAGGGGCAGACAGATAGACAGACAGATAGACAGACAGACAGACAGTGTCATGTCATAAGAACATTGTTATCGCTAAAATATTCTTTTTACACAGAAAAAGAAAGAAGAAATCAAATAAAGATTATGATATTTATGATTACTTTAATCATTGACATAATATGATGAGATAGATAAAATGATCTCTGTTTACCTTTTATAAAAAAAATCATGCATTACTATTAGTGAAAAGAAAAAAACAAGCAATGAAAATATTGAATAAACAGAACAGCAGCTGTATTTTTTATATATGGTAATGAATCATCTGCTGATCTTTGACATTTACTCTTTGCATCAGCACCATTGTCTATGTTCTTGCTCTCCTTTGCCAGGTCAAACAGCTCAGTTTTTGCAAGAGACCAAAATTACTTTGTGGGATAGAGATAAATGCAACAGCACTTATATGTGGAACGGCAAACTATTAGCCAACGATATGTGTGCTGGCTACTTCAATGGCCTCATTGCAGCCTGCTCCGTGAGTCATTTTAAACGATAAAAGCCTTAATACAAACAAATTATTATACTAATCAACAAATAAATAAATCAGATTGGAGATTGTTTTTGTCTGTGTGCTTCTAAAACAACATTTTCATCAGAATGGTTAAAACACCTGAATTTCCTTTTGTGAATGAAAGGTTAGAAGAACAGTCAAAAAACAAGAATGAGAATTTTAAAGTTTTGATTGAAATGCAGAACACTCTCCTCTGTACCTTCTTCTTCGTTACAAATATATATCAAGTGCTGCATTGTCGAAAAAAAAAAAAATCATCTTTCTCTCTCTCTTTCTATCTCTCTCTCTCTGTCTCTCTGTCTCTCTGTCCCTTTCTGTCTCTCTCTTTCTGTCTCTGTCTCTGTCTCCGTCTCTGTCTCTCTCTTTTCTGTCTCTGTCTCCGTCTCTGTCTCCGTCTCAAATCTCTGTCTCTGTCTGGTGTCTCTGTCTGTCTGTCTGTCTGTCTGTCTGTCTGTCTCTCTCTCTCTCTCTCTCTCTCTCTCTCTCTCTATATATATATATCTTATATATATATATATATATATATATATATATATATATATATATATATATATATATATATATATATATATATATATATATATATATATATATATATATATATATATATATATATATATATATATATATATATATATATATATATATATATATATTATATATATTAATATGTCTATCTATGATACATTTGTACCTCTTAGGCAAGTGAATACATTGTGTTTGTGTTATACGTTGCCATCCATGCTTTGTGACACTTTCTCATATTTTTTAATCTGTATATATGGAAAGTGGTTTTGATCAATGTAAATTTTTCTATTATATTTTGAGCATTGTAATTTTATTGTGTGCATATAAATAATTCCCCTTTTGGGGATGATTAAAAGTTTAAATTGAATTAAATGGAATTTATTTGAATTGAATTGAAATGTTATTTTAATGAATTCTTTCTGAATGCACTACTGCCGTTGACAGGGAGACAGTGGAAGCCCAGTCATGTGTCAAGACACAACCAATACCTGGAGGTCTGTGGGCATTGCTAGCTATGTGTACAAGTCATGCAGTGTCCCAACAAAACCCATGGTTTTCACTCCTACACAGCCATACCTGGATTGGATCCACAATAATACAGGTGAAGATCATGCACTTCTGACGTCGTAGGTCTGTGAAAGGTTTCATCATCATCATCATCATCATCATCTTCATCATCATCATCATCATCATCATCATCATCATCATCATTATCATTACTGCCTGTCACCTTTGTCAGGATTATGGCCATGGAGAAATAATCTCCTCCATCGTTCCTTCTCTTTTGCCAACTCTCTTGAGTTCCTTCCAGGACATGCTGCTGCTTTCTCGTCATTTTCAATACGTTAGTCTCCATGTTGCTCGTGGCCTTCCCTTCTTCCTCCTTGCTCCTTGTGGGTTCCACCGCAGTACTCTTTTTTTGTAATGTTGGAATCTGTTTTTTTTCGGAGGGTGAAAGGTTTGCCTTTGATAAATCATGCGCATCCATCATGAGCAATAATCTAGAAACTTAGGTCGTTGATGTGAATTGCAATCTCTCATACTCACTGTCAAGAGATTTTTAGCCAGCTATCTTTTTCTCTATCTGTATCACCACAGTGATGTGTAGTGGGTGGTTGACAGATGTTGTAACTGGTAGATACTACTTTTTCCTTTAATTTTTTCACGTCTTTCTTTCATCTTGCTGTTCCCCCTGATTTTAACATGAGATCACTGCATATGGTAGACAGGGTAAATTCCAATGAAATGCATACAGAGCTGTGTTTAAGACATGAAGAGTTGAATCAACCGGGCAGTGGACAGGTAAGCACCTGTACGGAGAGTAGATGATCCCACCCTCCACGAGTCTCCTGCTGCCTTGCAGGCGGATCTTGGTTGACCAAAGGCTAAGGGAGTTAACCCTGACAGAAAATAACAACCTGTTGCTTTGCAGGCTGGTCTTGATTGACCAAAGGCAAAGGGTGTTAACTCTGACAGAAAATAACAACCTGCTGCCTTGCAGGCTAGTCTTGAATGACTAAAGGCTAAGAGAGTTAACCCTGACAGAAAAATAACAAGGCCTGATAGGGGGCCTCAAGGTGGCAGCCCTACCATCTACCTAGGGTACAGTGGGCTAACCCCTACTTATCCAAAACAACCTGATTCAGAGAAGTAAAAGAAAGATAACCGGCTTGATCTTTGGAAGACGAACTTGGAAACCAACACAGACTGATTTTTGGAACATGGAACGTTAGAGCAATAAATGGAAAAGACCAATGTAAAAGACCAAAAGGCAGACCTCAGAGAAAGTGGGAAGAAGATATAAAGAGGCATTGAAACATAGAAATTTAACTTTTTTGGAAGGAAACAGAAAATGCCAGGACAGGGCATCCTGGAGAAAGATCATCTCGGGCATATGAACCCATACACCGAAAGGTAGAATGGCAACTGATAAAGAAAGAAAGAAAGAGTTGAATCAAAATTATGTTATAACCATTTAGACATGCCTCCTCTGATTTATTTTCTCCAAGCATTCCCACAGTGCTAGATCTAGGTGCTACAGACTTTACCGGGAGTGGGTTGTTTCCTCGGGCAGACTACTGACATTCAATTCTACTTGAAATTCTACAATGCACAGTTTACACTGCATAGGATCTGCCTCAGTCAGAGATATGCGCTAAATAAATGTTACCTATTATTAAAAATCCATTTTTCCCTCTTTCCCTATTTTTTTCTTCTTATTTATTTATTGAGTTTAAAAATGATTTGATAAAGGTTAAGGAAAACATTTAGTTCTCTTGTCTGTAGACAATTTGGAGGTTGGTGGAAGATTTATAACAGTCCCTTTAAAGGAGAAGAAAGGCTCTCTGTCCTTTCTGCTACAATTTTGAGGTGCTTGCAGTTCATTAAATATCTGTTGACAGTTCTAAAGGCTAATTCTGGAAATGTTTTGCCTTATGATCTTATGATTTCACTGTATTATAATATGTCTTGGGTCAGAATTGTGTATATTATATATCATATTAGATTTGTTCACTTCCGCTATATCAGTATGTATGATAGCAATGTTTAGTTGCTCTAAGCATTAGATGAGGTAACATAACACAACAAGGTACTTTATATAGCACCCCATCACCATAGCATCAAATCGCTTTACATAATATCATACATGTAAAAACAAGGACAAAATGAAACAATCATCACGTAAGAGTTAATTTCATTTTCTACAGAATGCATATTCCGCTGCGATAATGGGACCTGTCTTTTTGACAAGAAGATGTTATGTGACACTGTGGACGATTGTGAGGACAAGTCAGATGAAACTAAGATTTATTTAAGTCAGTTTTTTCTTTTATAGTCTTTAAAAGTACTTCTTAAAGCCTTATGATTTACATTACATGTTGGCAGATATTTTTTCAAACATAGTTTTGTTAAAATGTATATATGAACATCCTCCGTTATTCCCGATTCATCTTTTTTCTTATCACTTTCGGGTACAATTATCTTAGAGATGCAACTTACTTTCGGGTACAATTATCTTAGAGATACAACTTACTTTTGGGTACAGTTATCTTAGAGATGCAACTTATTTTTAGGTACAGTTATCTTAGAGATGCAACTTACTTTTGGGTACAGTTATCTTAGAGATACAACTTACTTTTAGGTACAGTTATCTTAGAGATACAACTTACTTTTTGGGTACAGTTACCTTAGAAATATAACTTACATTTGGGTACAGTTATGTTAGAGATGCAACTTATTTTTTGGGTACAATTATCTTAGAGATACAACTTACCTTTTTGGGAACAGTTATCTTAGAGATACAACTTACTTTTGGGGTACAGTTATCTTAGAGATGCAACTTACTTTTGGGTACAGTTATCTTAGAGATACAACTTACTTTTTGGGTACAGTTATCTTAGAGATACAACTTACTTTTGGGTACAGTTATCTTAGAGATACAACTTACTTTTTGGGTACTGTTATCTTAGAGATGCAACTGAATCCAATCCACAACGTACACATGACAGGAATTAATGTGTGGTAAAAACAAATTTTAAAAGAGAGAGAGAGAGAGAGTAATATGTGAATAAATAAATTTTCCCTCTCAACGGCACATATTAAACTGATATGAACATATGTGTAGCTTCATTATCTTATCATCCCAGCTGTCACACCAAATTGCACCTTTCTGATGACTTTCTGTGTGGCTACAAATCTAAGTGGATCAGGATGAACAGAACTGATGCAGATGAAAATCCATTAAATCGCAATCGTCTCCCGCTCTTTGACCACACCAGTGGTGGCTACCCAGGTGAGATGTCATTAGTATTACAGGTATAACTTTGAGAAATTGAAAACAACAAAGCTCTATCTCCACTGAAAATATCATTTTGCGTTTTCTGACTTTTAAAGTTTAATCGCTTGTACAGACTTAATATAGTGGCGTCGGTGGCCGAGTGGTTAGGCTGCCGAACTGGGGATCATGAGGTTTCAGGTTTGAATCCTGGCAAAGCCAGGCCCGACGTTGTGTTTCTTGGGAAAGATGTTTGACACGCATTTTCCCCACTCAACCCAGGTGCAAGATGGGTACAAGCACTAGCTTGAAGTAAAAACCTACCTCAGACCAGCATCCCGTCCAGGAGGTGATTATTATCACCTGTTTCGCTTCATGCTATAGAAACCGGGATAAGTTCCGTTCTATGGGCTGTAGTACCCTTGAAGGAACTTACTTTACAGACTTTAAATAGGTTTGTAAACTGCATTGTTGTCTTTATCGCCATAATAAACAGGAAATAATAAACAAACTTCATTCACAAATTTATATAAAGTCTGTACAAGCGTCTAAACCTTTAAAGTCAAATGATCAAAATGATTCTCTAAGGAGTTGGTACCTTATCGATCTCAGGTGGGATTTACTTGTTACGTAATGATTAAAAATAGTTCCTGTTGTACTGAATTCTCTATCAAAGTGGTGTGTAGTGGGCGGTTGACAGATGTTGTTACTGGTAGATACTACTTCTTTCCTTTCATTCTTTCACATCTTCTTTTTATCTTGCTGTTCCCTCTTGATTTTAACATGAGATCACTGCATACAGTGGACAGGGTTAATTCCACTTTTGACCCCCAGAGATGCTATGCTTTCCCTTCCTCTCTCACCCCCTAATAAAAAAAAAGAAAAGAAAAGATTCCTTTTTGTAACCTCCTTTAGCAAAATTCAATAGCTTTTTTTTCAATGGCTCTCAAAGTTCTTATTCTTTTTACATTATTTATTTACACATTAACATTGCATGCTATTCCGTTTTTGCCTGACTTTGTATAACTAATATAATGTTGTTTTTCTCTCTCTAGGATCCTTCCTTGTTGGTAGTGGTTTCAGTGTGGACCTCTACACTCCTCGCATAGTCATACATACCCACCATTGCTTCCGTTTTTTCTACCACATGAGGGGGAATACCAAACACACAATGTCTCTATCTGCTTACAAGACTGGCGATAAAACATGGCTAGATCCATGGACTGTGAAAAATGTAAGTGATGTGATGAAGAAAGCAAAATAAGACCAAAAGTAGATGGATTTCCAGGAAATACCTATATTTTTACGTTTCAGCTGAAATGCAAGTTGTGAACCAAATTTTCATCTAAATATCTGGAAGAATACTCTCTATTGTTAAAAAGAGGAAAAGATAACTTTTTAGTGAGAGTGAAGGGAAAAGATTTGTCGGTGTTGTTGTGTTTTTGTTGTTGTTTTGTGTTTGTTTAGTTTTATTTGTTGTTTTTTTAGTTAGTCGTTTTGGTTGGTAGTTTTTATGTGTTTTGGTAGGGGATGAGGGTAGATTTTCTTTATTTTCCTCTTCCTTTTAAGTGGAAGTTTCGTTACTTTCACATTGTACTGCAAATAATCATTGAACTGCAATCCAGGGAAATCAATCCAAGAATAGTTAAAGGAGGTCAAAATTTGAAATGATCTCTTTTTATGTTAATAAAAACCTGAAGAAGTTGATTATCAAGATTCGTCATTTCTGTTGAAAAAATAGACAAAACGTACGTGTTGCAGCAAACTTCCATATAAAATGACAGAAAAATTCTTTTCAAAACATGTTTAGCGGGTTTTTAAATTAATACTATTACTTTAAAATACATGCATTTGAAATACGATTTGAGGAAAACTTGAAATGAAAAAATAAATGAAAAGCAAAAACACCAAAACAAGACACACACACTCTCTCATATAAAATAAAAAGATATTGGGGTCGCTATGTGATAACTTGATAAAGAGAATTGACAGCCACTATTTCAAGCTATCACAACCATTTGTTGACCAGACTGAAGGACCTGACCTTTGGCTCATGGGCTACTTTGACCTTGAACCTGAAGAATACCTTTGTTTTGGCTCGTCCCCATACGGCTCACAGATCTGCTATTGATGATGTCACTCTTGTACCTGGCACATGTAGAGATATGGGTAAGTTATTATCATTACATCTTTTCGTTTTGAAAGATTTTTGTTTGTTTTGACGTCATGAATTATTTAGATACATTTCGTATGCAAAAAACATGTACTTTAAAATCCCAATAATCACTAAGTAAAAATTTATCGTTTACAAATTCTAAAAGATACTGAAATGCATACAACGCATCATTGAGCAATAGTTTTAATACCAAGTTCAATGTGACATTTTGTATGGTCATATGATACCTTTCCGAATTCGTCACTTTCTGATTTTGTCTCAGTCACAGTATTGAGGAAGAAGAATTGAGTTTGTCAATGCATCAAATGTGCTGTGTCATGGAGGCGTTCATAAAAGTCTGGTGGCATGATGTGTAGACTTGAGAGTTTGTTACCATGACAACACTAGTTCAAACCCTATCGGGCCCTGAGTTTTTTTCACAACTCTAGGAAAGGTACCTGCTCTCCTTTTCATGCTCAATGTAGGTGTAAATGAATACCAAGCTATAGGCAGAGAAACCACCGATCAAAATGATAGTATAAAGTGGCTAACATGTGTCTACAATATTGTGAGCTCCCCAAGGAATTGAGAAAGAAGGAAATGGCCTCCAAGGGGATAAAGGTTGAATTCTGTAAGCATGCACTTGTACACAGACTATAAATCATCTTTATGCACTTAATATGATTTAATCTTAATGACATTTTATTCTCTCAACAGCTTGTCTTCCAGGGAGTTTATGTGCCTCACGTATGACAGGCCAAACTGTCTGCCGGAAGGACTTCGTTGCAACCTGGTGATAGATTGTGACGATGGGCTGGATGAGGAGAATTGTACAGGTGATGAGGACAGATATGGATAAAACGGATGATTTGTCATTCTTTCTCCTCTTTTCTTCTTCTTTTCTTCTTTCTCCTCCTTCTCCCTCCTCCTCCTCCTCCTCCTGATGAGGACAGATATGGGATAAACCATTGATTTATGATTTTCTCATAGACCAATTAATGTTATGATTATACCTTGTGTTCATTATGGGGAAATGCATTCGTCGGTAATAATATTAAGACCTTGTTACATTCTCAACATATGATGTATTATTTTTAATTTTTTTCTCTTGACATAACAGACCAAAGCTACACTTGTTCTTTTGATAATGGCATTCTGTGCGGATTGGAGCAAGAGACCACAGACAGTAGAGCGTCTCAATGGATGTTTGTAAATTCTTCAAACACAATTGAGGATTTGACAGACCATACAAACAGTGGCCAGCCTGGTAAGTGATTCATTCTTATATTTGTGTGAAACTTTTAGCTTTTTTCCTGATACTTTTGGTTTTTGTATACAAGGATCATTGAACAGACTTATAGTCTGAACGATAGATTGTCTATTTGTGAAAGTGGAGGTCCGCAAACCGAATATTGAAGGAGTCATTTCAATAGTGTGCCTATGTCCACTTTCATGAAAAGCGAGACAGAGATAATCCAAGGGAATGAAAGGAAACAATGCTTCCTCAAATGTATGAAAGTGATATAATGAAACCACATCCCATTTACAGCCACTTGAAATTCCAAAAGCCATCTGTGCCTAAGTCCATTGTTTTTGTCATTTTTCTCTAAATGACGTAATTGTGGCTTAGGCACACTGTTGAAATCACCCTTCCATTGTTTGATGAGTACCTGTTTTTCACATGCACAAAGCTCAAGTTAGGAAAATAGTTTTTCTTATACATTGAAGTAGAGCTTGAATTCAAAACTCTGCATTTTGTAAATCATTATTTTGATTTGCATGTCTTAAAAGCCATGTTTAAAATGCATAACATGAGCAAAGCATGTTTTATCTAAATCTAAAGTCATGTTTGCTCAAAAGTAAAAGGTGGTGTGAAAAGCAATGGCAAACTACCACACTATGCCGTATGCCTAGAAAGCAATGGCAAACTACCACACTATGCCGTATGCCTAGAAAGCAATGGCAAACTACCGCACTATGCCGTATGCCTAGAAAGCAATGGCAAACTACCACACTATGCCGTATGCCTAGAAAGCAATGGCAAACTACCACACTATACCGTATGCCCTAGAAAGCAATGGCAAACTACCACACTATGCCGTATGCCTAGAAAGCAATGGCAAACTACCACACTATGCCATATGCCTAGAAAGCAATGGCAAACTACCACACTATGCCGTATACCTAGAAAGCAATGGCAAACTACCACACTATGCTGTATGCCTAGAAAGCAATGGCAACCACACTATGCAATGGCAAACTACCACACTATGCCGTATGCCCTAGAAAGCAATGGCAAACTGGTATGCCTAAACAATGGCAAACTACCACACTATGCCGTATGCCTAGAAAGCAATGGCAAACTACCACACTATGCCGTATGCCTAGAAGCAATGGCAAACTACTAGAAAGCAATGGCAAACTACCACACTATGCCATATGCCTAGAAAAATCAGGACTCTAAACTACCTGATTACCCTACCACACTATGCCATATGTCAACTCTGAGTAACTCTGAGGACTTACTTTTGTTTTACTTAACTTGCTTAAAATTTGAATATTTGAAGTTTAATGTTTAATTTGTTTGTCTATGTAGGCAGAGTGCTGAGATATCCACCCTGTACATGATAGAAACTGACCAAGTTAACATGTGGTTCAATCTGATACTCAGCAAGGATGCCTATTGCCTGAAGTTTCATTATGTTTCAACATCACCAGCATCGTTGGTGATAATGATGGAAGAGGTATATCACTGCATTTCACTTTGTTCTTACACGATTTCTCTAGATGTCTCTATGTTAGCTACACTTATTAATGGTTGGTTTTATTTGTAAGGGGAAAGAAAAGGGTGATAAGGGGGAGGGAAGTTGCCTCGCTTTGTTTTTGATATTTTTTGTTATTTTTCATTTTGTTCTTATTTATTTTAGGGCTGGGGTGTTCTCAAGCTTTCTATTTTCTAGGCTCTTGAAGATGGAAAGGTGGGTTATCAATGCCTTGATGTGTTCAATGTGGTAAATGTTATTTTATGTAATGAATTGAATTTAACAAATTATAAATCATTATACCTATCTTAGATAAAACCTCCAGTGGTAAAACCTCTCAGAATATGTCCAGGTCCTTAATTTAAACAACAACATAACTCCAAGGAGAGTTGGGAGACTTTATAGTCCAGAGGCAAGGGTGTCTGCCTCTCAACCAAAAGGTTGGGGATTCGTTCAAGTCCCGGCAGGTTGAAAAGTTTTCTCGCCTTTTCGAGTAAAACCTACTCCTCTGGTCCAGGATGATGGATCGACATCGGAGACGGACTATAAAAAGAAGATCTCATGTGCAGATCACTGTGGTTGTTTACAGAACAGTCTGGGCAAAATTGGAAACCTTACCAAATCCCTGCGACCGCCTTAGTCGTGATGAGGGTAAACATCAAATCAAGTCAAATCAAGGAGAGTGTGTCCAATAATGGGTCTTTAAAGAAAAACCAAGGAGAGGTGTGTCCAATAATGGGTCTTTAAAGAAAAACCAAGGAGAGGTGTGTCCAATAATGGGTCTTTAAAGAAAAACCAAGAGAGGTGTGTCCAATAATGGGTCTTTAAAGAAAAAACCAAGGAGAGGTGTGTCCAATAATGGGTCTTTAAAGAAAAAAAACCAAGGAGAGGTGTGTCCAATAATGGGTCTTCAAAGAAAAACCAAGGAGAGGTGTGTCCACAATGGGTCTTTAAAGAAAAAACCAAGGAGAGGTGTGTCCAATAATGGGTCTTTAAAGAAAAAACCAAGGAGAGGTGTGTCCAATAATGGGTCTTTAAAGAAAAAACCAAGGAGAGGTGTGTCCAATAATGGGTCTTTAAAGAAAAACCAAGGAGAGGTGTGTCCAATAATGGATCTTTAAAGAAAAAACAAAAAAACAAACTCAACCCAACTCAACCCAATGCCAACTTGCTTTCCCCACAGATTGAAATCGAGAAGGTATTTGGACTGTCCAACCGCCGCACACTGGCCTGGATGCCCGCCCATGCCACTTTGCCGTCCGCAGAGAAAAGCAGAGAAGTGAAGATGACTTTTAGCGTCTTTGGCTCAGATCTTCGGCCAGATACCATAAAACAAGTTATTATCATCGACGATATCAGCATCACTAAGGGCTCCTGCCCACCTTTAGGTAAGCATTGGGGGACTCAGTAATGAGGGACTCTGTAATGGGGGGGGGGGGGGGACTCGGTAGTCCAGAAGCAAGTTGTTAGCCTCTCATCTAAAAGGTAGCGGGTTCGAGCCATTGATTGACAAATTTTCTCGAGTTCAGGTAGGTGGATCGACATCTAGCCCCATTGGAGACGAACGATCAAGAGGAGGTTCCATGTGCAGATCCCAACACTCTGTACAGGTTAAAGATGCCTTGGCTGTTCACAGGGCAGCCCGGCAAAATTTAAAATCCTACCAAAACCCTGAGATCACCTTAGTTGTGGATGTGGGTAAATCAAATCAAATAAAAACTCAGTGATGTCCAAGAACGCTATGAAACCTCTTTAGAGCACTGATAATAATGGATGATAAGCGAATAGAAATAAAAGCTATATCGGATTTTTCAACCAAAAAAGATAATCATATAATTTTATTAAGATTTATAACACTGATTTATAATTTGTGTGTTTAGGCATAACTGATCACAATTAAAATTGCTGAATTAGGTGGAAGAAGAACAAAAACAACAAGAAGGACTAGAAGAAGAAGAAGTAGAAAGAGGATGGAGGAGGAGTATGGAAAAGAAGAAGAAGTAGAAACAGGATAGAGGAGGAAGAGGAGGAGGAGGAGGAGGAGGAGGAGGAGGATGATGATGATGATGATGATGATGATGATGATGATGACGATGATGATGATTTATTATACCAACCATTTTTATGGAAACAATGTTTTCAACATATTTCATGTTTTTTCTTGAACTAATTGCAGAATGTCCAGAGGATGGATTTAAATGTGAAGATGAAGATTTGTGTCTTCCCAAGGAACAAGTATGTGATCGCATTGTCAACTGTGCCAAGAGCACCGATGAAATAAATTGTGGTATGTTGCTTTTCCCCTGTAAATAACCAATGATATGTTAACAAAAAGTATGACATAGACAATTCTGTTTATACGTACATACACATTTTTATAAGGAGTGATAAATAGATAGATGAAAATAGGTAAATACATACATTGATCTTTAGACAGACAGACAGATAGATAAATAGTTAGATAGAGAGTGAGATAAAAAGGGAGACAGACAGACAGATAGGCAGACAGACAGAAGATGAATAGTTAGAGAGTGAGATCAAATGAGACAGATGGGCAGACAGATAGGCAAACAGACAGACAGACAGACAGACAGACAGACAGACAGGATGCAAGTACTATATTTTTGATACTTTACTATATTTGCAGAATGCACTGACATGGAACACAAATGTCCGACCGGCCCATGTATCCCCAAGGAAAGAACTTGTGATCACAATTTCGACTGTGCAGATGGCTCGGACGAAGGCAGCATTTGTGGTGAGAAATATGTTTAAACGTCATTTACTTATTGTTCTCATCATTCACTGCCAGATCGTTATTTGAGCCTGGCCTGTAAGATGAGATAAGATAAGATAATATATCCTTTATTGATGCTTAAAGAGGAAATTACATTGTGTTTGTTGACATAATGCTCACAATAAACAATTACAACAGAAAAATTGATCAACAGAATAATGTGATACAATTTAAGCTCTCACTCATTCACTCAAAGACCTCTCACTCTCATAACGTTAAGGGGATATGCGGTTCTGAAATTTTCTTTTTACTTTTGATATTTTTTTCCAGTTAAGTTGGGGAGGGGGTGGGGGGAGGGGGTTGGGGGTGGTCATCCTATATCATTAAAAGTTTGTAGCGTCCTTGGATGCCAAGGAAGCGGCCACCATCTTGGATTTTGACCCAATTTTCTAAATCTATCTCCTCACTTAGTTATGAATAAAATCACTCAAAATATGTGGAAATCGTTTTTGTCCATTCAATATCGAAAGAACTATATCAGGCTTTTTTTTTAGACATTCTGGATAGCGTTTTTTTTACTGAATTTTGAAAATAACATATACAGTAGTGACCGCCTAAATGCCAGCCGCCTAAATGTCTGTTTCATCTAAATGCCCGCCATCTCAGTGAAACCAAATTATTTCTAAATAAATTGCCCCTCTAAATGCCCGTTTGAAAACCAAGATTTTCACCTAAATGCCCGGTCTCAATGACAACTGCAGGTATCTTTTTCTCCAAACTATCATAAAATATGTCTGTAATTGATGAATTATTCTGTTTTTCTTTATCATACATGCAATCCGATTGCTAATCTAATAGGACTTATGCCTGTTAACAATGTGCCATGCATTGCAACCACCCTTCATTACCTATCCATTGTAGACCCTAATGTACTAAACGTTGACTAATCTTCACTTTATAACTCCACTGTAAAACACATCCTTTGTCCCATTGGATCACTGGTTTGTCATCGGGCAATTATAATTGAACAGTCTTCCGGACTCTGCCCACATCTCTTTCTTGATGTCGTAAATGGCATGCAATCTCCTGGCGTCTTTCGACTGGACGCTCATCGTGATCGAGGGACAAGGTGTGAACAATTTTATTGCCGTATTGGCCGTATCCAATATGACTTCGGTCTTCGTGGCGAGAAACGGTCAACCTATCCGCGCGCTCACTTTCAGGTTTCCTTTTTTCTTGCAATAAATTTTTCTTACAGCAGATAACTTTTCCAAAAACAAACGATCTGGCTATGAATCTTTATCCGTGTCTGTCTGCTGTCTTAATTTTAACATGAGGATTATGAATGAAATGTGTTGTAAGATTCGTGTTAATTTATTCACATATTGGTCCCATTGATGAGGCTTTTCTTTATCCAGTTTTTCTAATCCACATTTGTATAATTACTTAAGTCAAAGGTCTCGTGACTAAATAAGTTACCTGATTATAGTGTGGGTAATGCCATTTAATGAGGAAGCAAACATTGGATCAGGTCCTTTTCTCTTAGCCTCCATAGTAACAACTTGAATTTTGCACAGCTACCTACAGATCTACATCTTGGAAAAAAAAAGAATGAACCAGGAAATGATTTACAAAAGAAGCTTAAAATCGTGGACGAAATTGGTGTCACTAGGAAGCTCAACGTCACAGAAATAGGCCTACCCTCAAATTGTTGCCCCTGACCTACTTTCGCCTAAAGCCCCTTTTCGCCTAAATGCCCGTTTTGTCTGCTTCCAAGCACCGGGCATTTAGGCTGTCACTACTGTATATCGTTTATATGCAAAAATGGCATTTAAAAAAATAAAAATTCTCACAGAGATATAAAAAAAACCCTGACGTCATTCTATTAACAGTGACGAGAGGAACCTGTGTGCCAAATATTATACAAATTGGTCGGTAAATGTCGGAGGAGATAGAATGCAATCGGGCGCATTGGGAAGCAATGGGTTAAATCATGCTCATGTGTAATCAGTATATTGAAACATGAACTTATATGGTGTTGTTTACTTGGTTGCCATGGAAACAGCCGCCATCTTGAATTGTTATGTTTTTTGTTTACATGTTATTTTACGTAGCTGTTTAGAAAAACTTAATGACCAAATCACTTCAAATTTCACTGTATAATATGTCTTGTGTCAAAATTGTGTATATTATGTATCATATTAGATTTGTCCACTTCCGCTATATCAGAATGTATGATAGCAATGTTTAGTTGTTATCATTAGATGAGGTAACATAACACAGCAAGATAATTTATATAGCACCCTATCACATGAACTTAAATGGTGTTGTTTACTTGGTTGCCATGGAAACAGCCGCCATCTTAAATTGTTATGTTTTTTGTTTACATGTTATTTTACGTAGCTGTTTAGAAAACTTAATGACCAAATCACTCCAAATTTCACATACAAGTTATTCAAGGTAATGACTATAAATTTTCAACACACAATTCAGACTTTATTTTATTTATGTTGTTATGATTCCATCCTGAGGCAAAATAGGTCCCAGTAAAAACTAGGGAGAATGCAGTATTGCATGATCTTTACTTTTGTTAATTTAGTTTATCCCTTCCATAGGTTACCGCTTTAAAAAAAAGTCTTGCAGCTGCCAAAATCAGGAATTCATCAGACATGTGCCAAACTTCCATAATTTATTCTCACAATGTCATTTATTTGAAAATCTGTTTTGTCTCTTTCCCATCATTTATTATTACACATGTTAGCACAACCTTTGTTATTTCTGATACATTCTTTACTTTCAGACGTCAGACGTACTGTAAGTTGTGGTTTTAGGGAGCACTTTGCTTGTGGCTATGCAGTGGACAAATCTGCTTCCTCATATCACTGGGAGCGTACAAGTCTGCCAATGGGAGGCGAGCTAACAGGGCCAAATTCTGGGCACAAATTGCCCGGTGATTTGGATCTTCAAGGTAAAGTAGGCCCATTGGGTTTTGTTTTGATATATCACAGCTTGATGAAAGGAGCTGGATGTAGAGGAACCTGAAAATTTCCTCTTCTTCATACTATTACAAAAATAAATTTGTTTAATATTATGAATTTAAGGATTTACTTTTCGGTCCTTTATCAACAAAAACCAAAATGGTAGTATACAATACAGTTTATTGTCCTACTCTCCTGTATGGCAGTGAAACCTGACCTTTAATAGTAAGGAATACAGTAGAGTACAAGCAGCTGAAATGAAGTATTCTAAGAAGAGTAGTAGGGAAAACTAAAAGAGACAAAATAGAAATACAACAATGAGAGATCAAACCAAAGCAGATGGCATAAAAACTGAGATAGAAACAAATCAATTGAGATGGTTTGGATATGTAAACAGAATGAATGACAATAGAATGGCTAAATCAGTATACAATGCTAAAACTAAAAATAACCCAAGGTAACAGACCAAATGGCAGACCCCGGTAAAAGAGGCATTAAAGCAAAGAAATTTAACTTTCACAGAAGGAAACAGAAAATGCCAGGATAGGGCAGCCTGGAGAAAGATCATCTCAGGCATCTAAACCCATACACTGGAAGGTATAATGGGAACTGACAATTTAGAAGAAAGACAGCCTTTTTGGTCCAATTAAGTATTAGTTTTATTGCCGTACAAAGTAAAAATATACTTTGGAAGTAAACCGCAGATACTTTTCAGTTGTCATATATTTTGTGATTGCAGTGAATGTATTGGAAATCTCTTTGATAACTCTAAGCATTTCTGGTAGCTGAGAATGAATTTGAAGGTTTAAAGACGTACGCACTACAATTATTTCTAACCATTTACTTTTCGTTAGTCCGTTATTACTGTTTTTTCCTTCTTTCAGGATACTATTATGGTGCCTCTGGCAGATATCCAGGTTTTACCACTTCTCTTCAGTCACCGGTCTTTGAGTCAAATGGAGACGGTTTGGTTTTTTATTACCATGCTTTTCACCTATTCAACCGGACGGAAACCGCTGGCAAACTGACTGTGATTTATACCAACGAAGTGTCTGGAAAGTCTGTAAGAAAAAACCCCTTTAAAAATCCTAAAAACCATAATGATCAAATTATTTTCCCTGTTAACAGTAGCCTATAAGTGATAGTAACTTGATATCTTGATTTTTCTTTAACAGTTTGATAACAAATTATGCCAAACTTGTACATTTGATGAACCAATGCATTTAAATATAAAAAGTAAAGAATTTGAAAGAGATGACCAATGTTCCACTCTTACATGTTCTTTATTTTGATATTTCTTTCTTTATGACTTCAACAAGTTATTATAGGAGTAGTAGTGGAATCTTTGAAGTTTAATTTTTATAGAGTGAATATTTTTAATGTGATTAGAGGTTCATGGAAACTTTATGTTTTATACAACACGTATTATTTTCTACTTTGTTTGTGTTTTTTGTTACCTTGATCTATTGTATAGGAGCCACTTTGGTCAACGGGGGCCGACATGGAAAACAAATGGAAAATGAAATGCGTCTCTCTACCAGTAGGAAGAATTTCAATCTCGTTCATGGCACGCAAGGGTAGTGATGATAATGTTGCTGACTTTGGCATAGATAATGTTCAACATTTGAATTCAAGCTGTCAGAACTACCTCACAGGTGTGTATTACATTACTTATAAGGATTAATGTGTGTTGAATTGGAAACCTCCCTTCATTTCTCCCGTGTCAAGGTAGCGTTCAGATTCTTAGCACCGTAAAACTGCCCGAGGTGCATTCCATAGGTAAGCAACACTCTTGCGCTTGGCAAGGACACCGTTCTGTAGTGAAGCACTAGCCTAAGCAAGTACATTGCAAGTCTGTCTTATTCGCGAAAAGCAAAATGGTGGCGCTCTTTATGGCAAAGAGATTCAATGGGTAATCGAGTCAAACCCTGTTTCTGGGTGGTATGTATATATCATTCGAAAGAAAATAAACCCATGCGTTAAATTCATACAAATTTTTTCCGACTTGTTTTTATTTATAATTGACGGGTGCCAACATCTCAAAATTTTGATTTTAGTTCTTGTCAGAAAAAGGCAAGCAAGCCAATTGGCTTTCAGTGAGAAAATTCATGATGTTTTAGTTTTTTCTGCATTCTGATTGGGTAAAAAACTAGGCTCCAAAAATAGCAACCAATCAGATTATTGAAATGAAAGGCAGCCTTACAAGGAGCTTGATACCTGAATGCTACCAATGATAATACCCAGTTGTTAGACAGTATTGGCGTTTGTATGTGAATGTTCACATTTTTGGTATTAGCATTAGTAGATACTTGCCTTTGATGTTGATTCTTGAGATGTTTAGGATTGTTTGCTTTTCTGTGAAGACTTGGCTCTGTTTGTACATGTTTATCTTAGACATTTTGTACATGGACATTTTCACTCCTTTCTTTTTTGTGTCGATATACAGACATACTTTACTTATCTCTGAAAAGGCTTTAACACTACCTTTCATTTCCCCCTAATCTCTCTCTGTCTGTCTCTGTCTCTGTCTCTGTCTGTCTCTGTCTCTGTCTCTGTCTCTGTCTCTGTCTCTGTCTCTGTCTGTCTGTCTGTCTCTCTCTCTCTCTCTCTCTCTGTCTCTCTCTCTCTCTCTCTCTGTCTCTCTCTCTCTCTCTCTCTCTCTCTCTCTCTCTCTCTCTCTCTCTCTCTCTCTCTCTCTCTCTCTCTCTCTCTCTCTCTCTCTCTCTCTCTCTCTCTCTCTCTCTCTCTCTCTCTGTCTCTCTCTCTCTCCCTCTCTCTCTCTCTCTCTGTGTCTCTCTCTCTCTCTCTCTCTCTCTCTCTCTCTCTCTCTCTCTCTCTCTCTCTCTCTCTCTCTCTCTCTCTCTCTCTCTCTCTCTCTCTCTCTCTCTCTCTCTCTCTCTCTCTCTCTCTCTCTCTCTCTCTCTCTCTCTCTCTCTCTCTCTCTCTCTCTCTCTCTCTCTCTCTCTCTCTCTCTCTCTCTCACTCTCTGCCTCTCTCTGTTTGTTGGCCACTAAGATTGCTGCACACTCTTTGCCTCCTCCTAAGATTGCTGCATACTCTTTGCCTCCTCCTAAGATTGCTGCATACTCTTTGCCTCCTCCTAAGATTGCTGCATACTCTTTGCCTCCTCCTAAGATTGCTGCATACTCTTTGCCTCCTCCTAAGATTGCTGCATACTCTGCCTCCTCCTAAGATTGCTGCATACTCTTTGCCTCCTCCTAAGATTGCTGCACACTCTTTGCCTCCTCCTAAGATTGCTGCACACTCTTTGCCTCCTCCTAAGATTGCTGCATACTCTTTGTCCATTTTGGAGATTGCTGCACAATCTTTGTCCCTTCCTGAGATTGCTGCACAATCTTTGCCCCTTCCTGAGATTGCTGCACACACTTTACGCCTGCATTGACGAGATTGCTTTGCACTCTTTGCCCCTTCCCGAAATTGCTTTACACTCTATGCCCCTTCCTGACATTGCTTTACACTCTATGCCCTTCCTGAGATTGCTTTACACTCTTTGTCCCTTCCTGAGATTGCTTTACACTCTTTGCCCCTTCCTGAGATTGCTTTACACTCTATGCCCCTTCCTGGGATTGCTTTACACTCTATGCCCCTTCCTGGAGATTGCTTTACACTCTTTGCCCCTTCCTGAGATTGCTTTACACTCTTTGCCCCTTCCTGAGATTGCCACTTTTGCCCCTTCCTGAGATTGCTTTACACTCTTTGCCCCTTCCTGGGATTGCTTTACACTCTATGCCCCTTCCTGAGATTGCTTTACACTCTATGCCCCTTCCTGGGATTGCTTTACACTCTATGCCCCTTCCTGAGATTACTTTACACTCTTTGCCCCTTCCTGAGATTGCTTTACACTCTTTGCCCCTTCCTGAGATTGCTTTACACTCTTTGCCCCTTCCTGAGATTGCTTTACACTCTTTGCCCCTTCCTGAGATTGCTTTACACTCTTTGCCCCTTCCTGAGATTGCTTTACACTCTTTGCCCCTTCCTGGGATTGCTTTACACTCTATGCCCCTTCCTGAGATTGCTTTACACTCTATGCCCCTTCCTGGGATTGCTTTACACTCTATGCCCCTTCCTGAGATTGCTTTACACTCTATGCCCCTTCCTGAGATTGCTTTACACTCTATGCCCCTTCCTGAGATTGCTTTACACTCTATGCCCCTTCCTGAGATGGCAGCACAACCTTTTCCTCTTCCTGAAATGGCAGCATACTCTTTGCCTCTTCCTGAGATTGCTGTACATTTTTTTGCCACTTCCTGAGATTGCTTCACATTTTTTGCCTTTTCCTAAGATTGCTGTACAATGTTTGCTTCTTTTGAAGATGGCAGCACACTCTACTCCTTTGAGATTGCTGCACACACTTTGCCCCTTCCTGAGATTATTGTACACTCTTTGCCGCTTCCTGAGATTGCTGTACATTTATGCCCCTTCCTTGAGATTACTGCACATTCTTTTGCCCCTCTTTGTCAACTCTGTTTATTCACTTTGCGACTTCGTGTGAATTGTGTTATCATCTCTGCTTGTCTTATTTCCCTGAAGTCTTAGCAGCTATCTGTCTGTGCATGCTTCCCATTCTGGTATTGAAGTGCTTTTATGTTTCAAGAGCATTTTATGTTTCTTTTCATGTTTCTTAGAATTTAGTACAGTATTAGATACTGGAATGAACACACTGATTTGGCACAAATTTTGTTGTAATGCTTAAAATTCTGGTGTGTCTGTGTCTTCAGTAGATGATGATTCTTCCTTGTAGATAGATATTAAATTAATTTTCATTCTTTTTTTAAAAGATTATTTTTATGTTAATTGTTTTTTTTTATGCTAGCATGCTGAATTATTATTTTGTTTTAGTGCTGCTGTTATGGATGTTGTTGTTGTTGTTACTGTCATTATACTTGTCATTGTTGTTGTCATTGATGCTGTTGGTGTTGTTTGTCATTGTTGTTGATGTTGTCATTATATTCGACTTTACTGTCATTGTTGTTGTTGCTGTCATTGGTGTCATTGTTGCTGTTAGTGCTGTTATTGTTGCTGTTGGTGTTATTGTTGTCATTGTTGCTGTTCATGTTGCTGTTAGTGTTACTATTGTTGCTGTTGGTGTTATTGTTGTCATTGTTGCTGTTCATGTTTCTGTTAGTGTTACTATTGTATTTGTCGTTGTTGCTGTTAATGTTGCTGTTAGTTAAGTTTCGTTATTGTTTGTGTTGTTGTTATTGTTGTTAGTGGTGTTGTTATTGTTGGTGGTGTTATTGTTGCTGTCATTGTTGTTGTTGTAAAGAACTTTCTTTTAAAAAAAGAAGATTTTGTTTGTTTGTCTATGTTTTGCTGTATTATGATTTGGCTAGGTTTTTTTTTAGGGTAGAATTTTTTGTTCGTGCTTGAAGACTTGCATGAAGTCTATTATCAGTATGTAGGTAGCATTGAGTGTGATGGACGATACAGTGATGGGCATGACTTTTTTATTTACAGATGGCAAGGTTACAAATGGTGGAAATGGTGACACTGATCAAAATAGCGGCCCTGGTGTGTAGCAGTAGCATGGCTTTAAATCCATTGATGTCTCTATTGTACATGTATTTGTGTAGATCTAATCAGAAGTTTGCATTTTTTTAGCTTAATGATTCTTAAAAATATCTTTTTAAAAAAAATGATTTTATTGTATAGTTTCTCATGATTTAAGAAGATAGAAAGAAACTTTTTGTTTGAGAGGAATTTAAACATGCAAAGTCAAATCTTTGTATCTGTCTCTGTCTCTCACACACACATACACTCACACTCTTGTCTGCCTGACTAACTGTATCTGTTTCTTTTTCTCTGTCTTTCCGTTTGGCTGTGCGCTAGTATGTATGTATGTACGTATGTATGATTGTCTGTATGTAAGTACGTCTGGATGTAATGTATGTATGTATGTATGTAACGTATGTATGTAATGTATGTATGTATCTTTGTATGTATGTATGTATGTATGTATGTATCTTTGTATGTTTGTATGTATGTATGTATGTATGTATGAATATATATGTATGTATGTATCTCACTCACTCTCCCTTCTTTCTCTCACATACTCTTGCTCATATGTATAGGTCGATTGATACATACATAAAATATATGAAAACCGCTCTCCAACTCAACCTTTACAAAACAAATCATACACACACACTATTTCAAAGGGAATTGACCATTTTCTTATTTTCCCATTTGCAGAATGCCCTGAAGGACAACGGGCATGCAAAAGTGGATTGTGTATGGATGAAACTTACTTCTGTGACAGCATCTCGGACTGTTTGGACCACTCTGATGAAGAAAATTGTCCCTAGGTTGGATGCCAAAATGTGACATCCTTTCCTGTTTGAAATCTCGGAGGAAATTTACACACTATTCTGTGAATTTTAATGTACCATTGAGATGGGTTGTTGTATTACTTAATAAGTGTCTTAAAGCATATTTGAGTTATTCCTTTTCACCGTAATGGTATTTGTGAAGAGGAATACCTCAGATCATGTGTGTGTGTGTGTTCAATGTTAGTTAATAAAGTTGGAAGTGTGAATGATATGAATGACAGAATGTGAAAAATCTGACAAATCTTCTTATTCTTAAATATTTGTGTCTTGAACGAACCCATTTGCTTTGTGAGAAGAACTTTTTTTTTTATTGATTTTGTTTTGTTCCTTATCACAGTGTTTCCTTACTGTTTTGATTTTAATTTGAATCAAATCATGTTATGTAATTGTGATGTGGAAATAAGATGCAAATAGTCATGGTTTGAGTTTTTAAACTTTTAATTTTACCCACATCCTTGGGTTTTTAGAAGGGGTTTTAAATTTGTTTTGCCTGATGGACAGCCCGATAAAAAGCCAATGGATCTTTAACATGCACAGAGTGTTCTCTTCTCCTCACGGGACCTTCTTTATTCATCCGTCTCCGATGGAACAAGGTATCAATCCACCTACCTGGATAATCAAAGAGGTGGGTTTTACCAAAAGAAAGTCAAGAACAGTTTTCCACCTACCTGGATAATCAAAGAGGTGGGTTTTACCAAAAGAAAGTCGAGAACAGTTTTCCGCCTGTCAGACGGCGAACCCACAACCTTTTTGTTAAGAGGCCGACGCGTTGCCTCAGGACCATCGAGGACTCCTCATGGTTTTGAGTTGAATACAAAGTTTTACAAGATCGGCTTTGAAAGTTTCATTCAAGTACATTGTGGTTGTTTAACTTGCTCATTACTGGATGACAGTGCTGTTGCGTGATGGTGGTAGGGGATTGTTGTCCTGACTGCAAGCCAGAAGTTCAGGATTCGAATCTCCTTAATTCGAGCCTGCAGATGTTTACCTGAAATTAAATTTAAATTGTGTTGTGAGCATGCCAAAGTATAATGTTGATTATAATAAGTTATTGATACATGCAGATAGAATGGATGTAGCAATTTGCCCTACAAGAGGTGGATACAAACCGCAGTGAGGATTTAAATATATTCACATGACGTTCATACTAATGGTATTGGTAGTATAGTGTGAGGCATGTTGAGAATTTTTGGTTGATTTCATGTCGCGTTGAATAAGCAAAGTTCAATATCCTCTCCGACCCTTGAATTCAAAACCTTAGAATTTTGATGGATGCGGATAACTAAAAACACAACAAAATATAAAATAAAAACTCAAAAGCAGTAGCAATAACAGCATGAGAAAACAATAGGAAGCAGGCTAAGCTTTTCATTTTATATTATTATTAAAAGTCCCATAGGAGCAAAGACGAGACAGATACAAATATTATTTCATGTCAACTGTCATTATTTTTCACTTTTGACTGTCATACATAGCATAGCGACGGATGTGAGAAATATCTTTGTGAACGAGTCTTCTCATGGATAATCATCGACTGCATATAAATCATGTCACATACCAATGTGCTCCCTAACTTTGTATACTTTTTTTGCTGATTGCATGATAAAGCAAAGAAAAAAATCCCAATCCAAAACAATTTTGTTTTAACAACAAAATCAACTCCTTTTGCCCCCCCCAACAATAATTAAAAAACCCCAACAAATCATAACCCACAACACAATCATTTCATCATGACAGACCAAACTGGTATTCCAGTAGAATTACTGCAGGAGAGTGCGTGTTATGTTATCAGTGAGTATCTGTGTGTTATCAGTGAGTATCTGTGTATTGTTATTGAGTATTGGAATGAGAGCACAGTGTGATAGTTTTTCTCATCATTTTTGTTACCTGCCTCGTTTTCCACCAATTTATGCCATTCTTCTGTATGCGGAGGCTCACAAAGAATTTTTCATTGATGGGATTGATACGTGAAGCCATTGATAATATGTACATGTATATAATATATAATATATTAATCTCATCTTTTCAAGTATTTGTACATAACACTATTCTTAAATTCAACTGGGGCCAGAGCTACATCAAATTCAAGGACATGAATCTCAAATGTGTCACAAGTAAGAAAAGGCTTGTTTGAAATTTGAGCTAAGTGCTTTTAGTCTTCTGCTTCTAGAGCAAGCATGTCAAATTCAAAGGTCCCTTGAGTGCCACATGGGTCACATTCAGTTGGCGGCACCAATACTCACTACTACTACATGATAGAATAGAATAGAATCAACTGGTAGTGAGGGTCGCAGGTGAGCTTGTAATTGTAAAGGGCCACATGCAGTCCACTGGCCGTGAGTTTGACCTGCCTGTTCTAGAGCAGCAGTGGTCAATAATACAATACTTTATCAATACTTTATGAAAGTTGAAATAAATCATACAATTTTTAACTAGATTTTGTCCTGTGTTATAAAATGTTATAATTTCCTAGGAACAAATCTTCAAAGAACACCATAGATTAAGAAGAGTCTTTGATTTGCTTTAAATGAGCAGTACCAGTTTTTTTCATGATTTCATTAGCACTCAGTACCACTTTGTAACTTTTTTTAGCAGATTTTTCATTTCTTTGAAATATTATTATTGCTGTCGTAGTGTTATAGTCAGCTTATCATTAATTTGTTCATGGTTGCTTCAACAAGATCTGAGAGCTCAGATATATAATATATACAAATGTTACCAATTGTTGATTATATTTTTAAAGCTGAAGAATGTATAAATTTTGATATCTGTTTTGATACTTTGGAACTTTGTGCTAGGGAATGAACATTACACATTTACTAGTTACTACAGGGTCCACTTGAGGGCTAGGCCACAGCCTAGTTTAGGGCAGTGAATGCAATCCCATTTAATGGTAGCTTACTACTTAACTAAATGGTTGCACTTTGGTACAATGCTGGTATTTCCTGTCTGCTGAATGATATTTTCTCATGCTATTGTTTGTTTTCTAATAAATTTTGATGTTGTTGATAATAATGTTTTTCAAATTTTATAACAGGGCAGATGGTGGAAATATAAAATAAATGAAGAACACTTATATACGTATATAGTGAAATAAGGTCATGACCTGTGATATTCTGTTGTTTATAATAAATGACCTAGGGTGGTAATATATGGGTAGGTAGGGTTTAAATTTGCTTAGAGACCTGTTTTCATACAGAAAAAATAAATTTACTATTCAGGCATACAACAAATAATTACAAGACCCCATGCAACAATTGTTTCTAATACTCATAGATGCAGTCAAAAACACCTTTAAAGGATAATATAATAATAATACCAGTGAAAGAGAGATTCCTGGACTGATTTTCTGATGCCTGGACTGAGGAAATGAAATAAGGGGTATTCCAATGTGGCAAATGTGGCGTTGGTGGCCGGCCGAACAGCTAGGCTGCCAGACTGGTGATTATGAAGTCCCGGGTTTTGAATCCTAGACGTCTGACGTCATGTTCCTTGGGAAAGACACCATGGATGCCACCAGGTGAATTTCAAAAGGCCTGAAAATATGCGTGGATACTTTTCCGACAATTTTTGTGTGTGTTTCCTAACATGATTTGGCTGTTTAACGTGATTCGTAAGAGCCTTCTTTCCGCTGCTTCCATAATTAAGTCTATCCTCTCCTCACACACTATACAGTACACAAAGCCTGCTTCCTTCAGTTTCCTGAAACAATCCGAGAAATAACCTCCATCCAGAATTTTTTTTTGCAGCCGTTCCCATTTGAATCTGTTTTTCACACTTTTCTCTAAATCCTTAGTACATTCACCTCTTTTCACAAAATCTTCCTCACACGGCTTCATCTTGCTTTCGTCACTTTACATTAGAATCCACTTTGACTTCACACTACAGGTTTGAATTCAGTACTGAAAGGAAGTAAACAGGGCATCGCGCGCGCGCGTGAAAAAATGTCTCGGTTCCCGGTCAACCGGCCGACGATGGCACCCAAATATTTATTCCGACCAAAAAAGTTCCGGCTCGCACGAGTCGGTAAAAACGATGAAGTCGGAAAGCAAACGGGCCGAAAGCGGGTCGGCGAAAATGACGGAGCCGGAGTATCCGGCTGAGAATGTGCTGGTGACGAAAAGCCGAAAGTGGCATCCCTAAAACACCTAACTCAGTTTCCTCACTCTACCCAGGTGCAAAAATGGGTACAAGCACTAGCTTGGGAGTAAAAACCTGCATCAGGCTAGGCTTGGCTGGGGCTGGGAAGTGATTATTATTATCTGTTCGGCTTCACGCTATTGAAATCGAGATAAGCTACAGCTCTATGGGCCGTAATGGCCTTGAAGAAACTTTACTTAATCTGGCAAATGAATAAGGCCTTGTGATGCAGTGAAAGGGGAAATAAATAAGCTCTAAATATAAACAGTGCTATGATTAAAAAACAAGAAAAAACAAGCGCTATGATTACATCTCTGGCAAGTTATGGACAGCTTTAAGGGTCACAAAGGATACACGCTTGGGGGAATATTTTAACTAGAGACTTACACTTACAATCAAAACCAAGCACGAAAGAATTCTCTCTACACAAAGGATTACATTTACATGAGATAGTTCTGTTAACTTGTGTATTTGAAACTTGCATATTTCTTCGTGGCTTTCACTCACTGTAAGGGTAATTAAAACATGTACTAATATTATTATATTATAGGAAAATTCAGTGTTTTCAAAGCAAAGTCGAAATTGAATTAAACAATTAGCCTATTTCCCTCTGAAATGGTATCAAATATATTATTTTTTTATTTTGTATACATGTATTTCTTTTTCTGAAGCTTTGGAGAGTTGTTTTAATCATTCAGAAGTTTTGAAAATTCAAGTGAATTTCAAAAGTTTTGAAAATTTAAGTGAAACAAGTGTCAATCTGCTTACTCTACTATTGAAAAGTTTTATTTGATCTCGAATGGAAGCCCACTGGTTGGTTTGAACATTTCTGTGAATTGTTTACCTTAGAAAGTAAAATATTTCTTATTAATGTATCAATGACTTTTTTTTGGGGAGGGGGATTTTATTTTAAAAGAAGGCATTTTCCTACTTACATGTCTTGTAAAGGAATCCACTATTTTTTGTCTTAAAGTTTAAGAATAGGTTCTTTTTCTTGTCTTTAATATACAGTGGGCACCACTTATGACAACACCTGTTGTAACAAAAAACGGTTATAACTGGACCGTTGCCATTGCCCCCCCCCCTTTGGCTTTAATAAAACAACCTCTCAATACAGGGACTGGGAAAGGAAAATCTTACACTAGAGAAACACACAAAAATCTGTACACTGTAGATCTATAGGCCTACTTAGTAATTTTTTTTGTTTTTCAATGCTGACTTCATTGAGACCCAATGCAGGTGTTTGAAGTGCACTATAGTATAGGCCTAAAAGAGAAGGGGAGAGAGTGAATCAAGTAGAAAACGATGGCTGGCCTACCATTGACCACAGTTATATGTTTAAATTAGTTAAATGGCCATGCCTGTTGTAATGTAATTGACAGGACCAAGGAAACAACTCATGGCCTGAAGTGCACATGCAACTTTGGGCTATTTCCCTAGAACTGCTTATAACAACAGTAATCGGTTATAACAGGACTGTGGTCTCTCCCCATCAATCCTGTTATACCTGTTTCCACTGTAATGCTATATATATATATATATAGTGAGCCATTATTGGGGGCTTGTAATAAATTCAAAATATACGTATCATAAAGCAACAAAAAAAAAATAATGTTACAATTTAATTTGTCTTCCTGAAATCCTGTTATTCTTTGAGATTTTGCTTTGTACATTCTAATGTTATGTAATACAAGCTATTTTCTTTGTAATTATTTCTCAATTTATAAGACTTGTAATCTTTATTATTATTATTATTATTATTATACATCATTGAGAATTTGTTACAAACGTTCTCATAATTATCCATACTTGTTCATGTTTTAAACCATTTTTTTCTAGTAATATTACCATCCTGCATTTTCATTATTGAACACGATCATTTATGATGCCAATGCCCATAAATAATAATAAATCATACATGTTTAATACAAATGTCAAATGTTCATGACTGCCCTTCTTTGTTGTAATAAAATATGTTTTCATTGTTCCCCAATGTTTTTGTCAAGTCAAATGAGAGACAATATAATATTGTTTTGAGGTTGGGGTTTTTTGTGTTCATTTTTACAAAGGCTGAGACAAGGGCTCGGCCAGACAGTATAAAAGATTTTCAAAGATATTCACACAGATAACCTTTTTGGTAACAATATGGTGACCCATTAGATATAGTTAAACCCATCACACTTCATTCTCTTTGTCATATATTTTTAACTTGCTCAAACCTAATGCCAATATAGTCGGTATGTTTGATTTGATTTGATTTGATTTTTTTTTTCTACCTACTTTCACAACTCAGGTGATCTTGGGGGTTTTGATAGGATTTAAATTTTTGCCCTGTTAACAGCCAAAGGATCTTTAACATTCACATACTGTTTGGGTATGCACATGGGACCTCCTTTTTTTTAATCGTTTATCTCCGATGTCGATCTACCTACCTGGACCACGGGGGTAGATTTTATTAGAAAAATAAATCTTGAATTTTTTTTAAAAACCGACATCGGGGCGTGCACTTGAACCTGTGATCTTTTGGTTGAGAGGCCAACATTTTGCCTCCGGGGGTAAGACTCAGGAAAACAAATTAAAAAATGTTTCAACCACAATATTTTGGTTGAGAAGTTGACACCTTCACCTTGTCTCTAGACCAGCTAATCTCTTTGCAAACCTAAATCAAGACACTTCTTCCTGTGAAAAAAAAGAAAAAAGGTCTGATCAGAGGCTTTGAGATAAAATGAAGTTATATCCTTTGCAATTCCTTTACCAGAGATAACCGAAAAAATTTCCTCAAACATTCAAAAAGTCAATAATTACCCAGACAAAAAGCCAATAATTACTTCAGACAAAAAGCCAATAAGCGAAATATTTTTTTAATTTATTTGCAAGCAGTTCCTACATTAAAATTTCACATACAGAAAAATGAACACATTTGACAATGCCCGAAAGGGGAGGAAAACATAAATGAAAAAATGAAATCTCCCCAGACACAACCCCTCCCCTGTTCCTCCCAATGTGAAAACAAAATAACAATACAATATAACTCCTAGCGCATGTTATTTTTAAGCACTTCAATACAAAAAATATGAATTATTTACAAGAATTCATGAATGTATGGTCTTGACAAGAATGCAGAAAGATATGGTGGAATAAAAAAGAACCCCCCCCCCCAAAAAAAAAAGAATAAAAGAAACAACACCCCCTTCACAATGCTGCAAAAGAATAACAACAAAACAAACAAATCAACAAACATTCCACCACCCTATCAAAAAAGAAAATTAAAAAAAAAAATTCTATATAGTATTCTCAAATGTTCAATTTTCAGGCATTTTATAGCCCTTATTTTAAGCTTTTGCTATGCTATCTGTCTTATTTTGGGTTTTTAATTTCAAGGTATGCTTGACTTTGATATTCCATTATAAGAAAAAATCCAATACTTTGTGACCATGCATGGTGACAGACTAGGATAGTAGAGTAAAAACTGAGATGAAATAAAGTAAATGCCTATCCCAAAATTGCAATACTGGTACTTTTTATCTCTGTAGTACATGTCAAATATTTTTAATAGTGCCCTCTAGGGAATTCCAAAGTAGAGTATAATCAACAATACAACAAGCTTGTAAAATTTTCTTGCACAAAATACACAAAACAAATGTAGTTTTTCAAAAGTCACAATGGATTATGGTCCAAAAACATATAAATGATATCAACAAATGGCTATTTAGATTCAACACCGTAAATTTCTTTAAACAAGACTTCCAAGTAAAACTGTCAAGGCCGGTGACGCCCCCATTATTCTAATTTGGAAATTTGAAAAAAAGAAAAGAGAGTCAAACTGGCTAAAAGACAGGTGCTAAAGGTCCATCAGAAGATCATCCGTCGTCCTCCTCCTGGGACTTGCACTCCATCTCCTCCATCTCACCAGCAGGAATGTCTCCGCCTCTGCCTTTGTCACTCCACTTTCCTCACATTCCACTTTAGAGATCAGGCTTTGCTTTTCTGAAAATAAAAACAGCCCCGCAGACAACGTTGAACGTTACACAGCCTATACTGTATAATAACATTTGATTTGAAAGGTCCAAAGGGGGAAAATCTAAAGAATTCGTTGTAAGCTTCAACTTCAAAGTTGATTAAAGGAAATATTTGCATTGCTGCTAACCTTTTCAAATCGCAAAACAGACTGTGACCCCACAAACTAATTCTTACCTGCACAACGGCCCATAATATTCCAGAAAATATTGATAATTTAACCCCTTACTTCAAAGGTAATTTTTTTAACCCGCCAAGTGCTGGCCTTTCTGACAAAGTCTGATGATAGCTTTACAAACTAAAAATGGCATGTCTGGACTTTAACCCAAAATCTATTGGATTTTTTAGTCTCAGTCAACTTCTTTAAAAATCAAGTACAGTTAAATCTCACAAACATACTTTTCAAGGTAAAAACAGACTGATGGACTCAAAGCCAACAGACATACTAATATGTCTTTGACGTACTGGTTGGCAGCTATGTAGGCCTATTTGTAAAATGTTGTGGATACTTTACTGTCAACTAGGGAAAATGGCCATAAAAAAGGTTTAACAAAACATCTCCTACAGTTCATCATAATATAATTATATTCAAATGCTTCATTTCGAGGGCTGACAGTAACAAACGGATTTCTCCACATAACATGAAAATTGAATTTGACCCTGTCTTTTTCAGTCGCCTTTCTATATACTCTCAACTAATACCAACATCATCACATCACCTAAAATCCTAGTAACAGTAGTGTATATCTCCAATAAGCCGTTCTTATTGCATGCAACAAGTTGATATTCTCAGTTTTTTATACAGAAAGTGGAGATATCCATTTGCTGCTGTCAGCCCTCAATATGTGCCGTAGAAAATAAAATTAAAAATCGAGCCAAATTGAAAAGAAATTGCAAATGCTTTAGAATTTCACCTAAAGCAATTTGATCCCAGAAGTCTCTTCGGCCTTCATCAATCAGCCAATCTCTGAAGGTTTGCAGAAACGAATTGTAGGTTGTAGGCTCAGATTTCTGAGAGAGAGAGAGGGAGAGAGAAAGAGATTAAGGCAATGATGTGATAATGTCCCTTGAGATTATTATACAATGATTACAAAATTTAACTAAGGTATGCAATTTCTCTAGAAGTTTTGATTTTCCATTTAGCTTTCTTTTTCAATACATATAGCACAAAAATGGAAAAGCTAAATAGAAAAGAAAACTATCAGAGTGAGACAGAAAGTGATATTTTAACAAAGAAAATCAACATTTGAAATAGTCTTAACTAAGATAAGACTTATCATATTCAACCTCAACTTTTAGATCAATTTTATGAAGATTCTCACATGTGATCATAACAATTATTTCCTGAGCAATGTATCAAGACCAGCAAACAAAAATGATATGCCGCCTTCAAAACTGAGCTTAAATCAGAAATACAGTTGACACATATGAACACTCATGTGTGTGCTGATCTGACAAAGTGAAAGTGAGAAAATGGAAAATGTGAGCTGAGGTCAATTTTTATGTTCATTGCATTTTCGGTCAAATTAATCTTTTATAAACACCCTGATGAAATATGTGTTAAAAGAGAATTTTTAACACATAGCCGGGAAGCTTTCTTTGAAAACGAAGATGAACTTGGAATGTGATATTTTCACAAAGAGGTTTCTTGCGTTCTTGAAATTCTTCATGAAAAAACAATTCATAACTTCGTCAAAATTTGACCAGTTTTCACCAAAAAAAGTATAAAATGCTCTGAACACATAAGGCCATCAATTCATGCAAAAAATCATTGAAAATTTCATCATACCACAGGTTTTGTCAGATCCACACACATGTTTATTCCATCCATTATTTAATATTCTCTTAATAAGTTGAACATTTTGGGGCATAATTTCCAGTCATTATTTAGCAGGTGAAATCACAATATCTGCATTTTTTGTTTTAATTTCACGAAGAAAAAGACCCTGCATTAATCATAGCAGAAGGGAATTCTTTGAAAAATGTAACTCTAATGGGCTTACTCATTCAAGGATGGGGAGTGAAGACTTGGAAAGTTTTTAAAAGACATTTATAAGGATTACCTTTATACATTCCTGGCGCAGAGTTTTAACACAGTCCATTGCTTTGCCATAAAACTGTTGTCCAAAAGAATCCTTTACAATCTGTTTGATTTGTTTCTGCATTTGTTGACACGCTTTAAAAGATTAAAAATAAGAAGAAGAACGAGATAGGAAGAAAAATAAAACAAAACATATTTGCAAATTGATGAAAATTCTCTTTCGTTTTATTCCTTCAGCCTCAGATCATTTAACAGAGTATGGTATAAGTTTGGTCTATAGATAAAAAAACAAAAAACGATGACTACAATTCTAAATGTATCTTTTCGGGAAATTAAGAACATTTCTTCAAACCATTAATTCAGATTATTGACTCCCTAAACTTGTTTAGACAACAAAGAGAAAGATGGATGACAGTCTGTAAATTTGAAACAACCAAGCTGCATCCATAGTAATAATAAAACTTACAACTCCATGCCAATAAGAAAAATACCAATCCCAAAAGCAGATGTCAAAATATTACAGTGGAGAAAGAAAGAAAGCACTCCATAAATAAGAAAGAAGTTCGAAGAGCTGGCAAAGTTTCACATGAACAATACACTCTCACGAGCAAGGATGGGTATGAATATGCACATTCATTAAACTATTTCTATGAGGCATCTCCAAACAACAGAATCATTTACATCAATAAGAGATGCCCTAAACTTATGGGAGTTTGTAAGATTAAAAGACGGCGCTTTCTTAAGAACTCTCTCATTCAATGACCTTTAATTTTTGCACACGTAAGTCCAACAAAAGACGAATCCAAAGACACCTACGCTTGCTGTCTTTCATCAAATTCATGAGAATCTTCCTCGAATTTTGAACTTAATTCCCGTATCTTGATCCTAAATTTTAATTATTTTTTTACAAAACATGTAAAAACAATTTTTAAATGGATAACTTGACCAAAATCAGTGATTTCAGGTGCAGAAACATCTCAAGTGACAATCTCAACAGCTCTGAAATTTTGAAATATAACTATCTTTACTTGAAGTATAGTGGCGTCGGTGGCCGAGCGATAAGGCTGCCGGATGGGATCATGAGGTCCCGAGTTCGAATCCTAGCAAAGCCAGGGCCGACATGTTCCTTGGGAAAGACTTAAAACGCATTTCCCCACTCTACACAGGTGCAAATGGGTACAAACACTAGCTTGGGAGTAAAAACCTGCGTCAGACTAGCATCCTGGCCAAGAGGTGATTATTGTCACTTGTTCCGCTTCACGATATAGAAATCGGGATACGCTCCAGCTCTATGGGCCTTAAGGGCCTTGAAAGGAACTTTACTTTTTTTACTTGAAGTATTGATGAAACTTTCTTTCCTTCTCGTAACAGATTAACATTGACAATTTTAACTGATCATCATAAAAAGTTTGCTGCGCTAGCTTTAGTTTTGAGGGCATTACGCCATAGAGTTTTTCATCGCATTTATGAGAATCTACCGAATTCCTCTACCTCGGACACCAGCTTTTTTTTACAAAATATATTGTACATAAAACGGGCATTTCTCCTTGAAAATTTTGTACAGGAAGAATTACTCTTTCCAATTACGTAAAAAACACGAAAATCGATAAACTTTACAAAAAAAAGACTAGTGATTTCAGGTGAAATGTCTCAAGTAAAATAATCTCAACTGCTCCGAAATTTTCAACAAAACATAAAGATATTTACATTGAGTACCAATGAAACTTTCTTTTCTTCTGATAACAGATTAACACACTGACCATCATCAAAGAGATCCTGGTCTTTACGGCTGATCAGCGCTTGGAAATCTTCAACTGGGGTAACAGTACCAACCTAGGAGAGAGAAAAAACCCAGTACCTTTTACCACTTTATAATTAACTGCTCAAGATACAGCACACACAGTAATATAACAGGTACATCCCATTATGTTATGGTGAATATATTTCTTCATGTGGATCCAGTAGGCCTTTGCTAGAGATACCGGTCCTGTCTCTATAAATCTAAAAATCAAATTGAGATAAGTAAACAAAAAGTTGCTCTGACCCATAGGAAAAAAAATACAAGTATAAATTTGAAGCCAAAACCAAGCCATGGTTGACACGAATCGTGGCATGCCCTTGGCTCAAAATCATATTGTCCTAACCACACGTAACACCATTTTGAGAAGAAAGGTTCTAAAATTCTCAGCTGAAATCTGATGATGATTAGTTCATACTCAAAAATGTCTTCTAAATTATCAAGCCACTGTAACCGTTACACTGCAAATAATCAAATTTTTCTTCCACATTGACCACTGAAGTACATTAACTTAATTTTTAAAAGAGAAGAAAAGATCCACCAACATTGTTGACTCTGGTTTTTGTTAAGTTCTGAATTCCTCCCTCCAGACTGTCATCCATCTTGGCCGGAGGGTTTTCCAAATCATCCTCACTGTCAAGTGTCATAAGAGAGAGAAAAATTACAGCATAATATACACAGCAGCTAACAGTTTATGCTTTGACACTAAGTTCTTGACCCAAAATCTGCACTTTTACACTTAAAAGTTCTGCAAAGAAACCCAATCATAATCTCATAGAAAAGGTGTTTTAAATGATGGTTATTAGCTGACGTGGGAAATCCCCAATCGTGTGTCAGTCATTTTTAAAAGTCCTGAATCCTGAGAGGACTAAAATTGACTTCATAATGAACAAACAAAGTATTAGTAATAAAAGGTTTAAAAAAAAATAATCTGTAACATAATTTGTTTTGTCTTTGGCGTGAACAGCAAATATCTTTACCAAGAACAGAACAAATGTCAAGAAGTTTACGCTAAAAGAAACAATAAAAAAAAACCAACACCTGAACCTGACAGCATCCCAAAAAGAGTCTTTATAATAACAAAAGTTATAACACAAGCCACAAGTGGCATTAGTGGTCCAGCAGTTAGGCTACCGGAGTGGTGATCATGAGGTCTTGGGTTCAAATCCTGGTAAAGCCAGGCCCGAAGTTGTGTTCCTTGGATAAGACACTTAACACACATTTTCCCCATTCAACCCAGGTACAAATGAGCACACGCCCTAGCTTGGAAGTAAAACCTGCATTAGACTAGCGTCACGTCCAGGAGGTCATTATTATCACTTGTTCCCCTTCACGCTATAGAAACTGGGATAAGTTCTGGCTTTATGGGCTGTGACGGCCTTGAAGGAACTTTTTACTTACAAGTACAAGCCATAACACAAAGCTTAGACACATCTATCTCATGTCTCACTTGGAAAGCATCAGCTAGCACTAACTGGCATTAAAAAAAAATTCAGATAAAATGTTTACTCTGTTCCCTTATTACATCGATAAATTTGTAATTTGTATACATTTCTCAGACTTTCAGTGTAAATTTTTGCCTTGATTGATACTTCTTTCATTCATTCTCTATCATTTCTTCTTTCTAGACCCAGTGAGATATAGATCTTGTCTTATAGTTATCCTCTTTTTTCGTTCTTGTTTCTCATACTCATACCTCTCTCTCTCCCTTTCTTTCTTCCCTGTTTTTTTCTTCCTTTCTCTCTCTCTCTCTCTCCTACCTTTTATTACTTACTTATTTTCATATTTTTATTTCATTCTAGATCTGGTCCTTCCATTCTCGCTCATTCTTCATATCCCCCTCTACTGCGTTTCTTATCATCATCGTCTTTTTCTTTCTTTCTTCTCCTTTCTGTTTTTTCTTCTGACATCACATTGTGTGATGCCTGAGGTAGTACTTAGATCTAGATTCTAGATATTTCTCGTCTGTTGTCTGACGAAGGGTTATACCCGAAACGTCACATGTTTGTTCTGTCTTTATTAGTGGAGGTTATCACTTATTGTCATATTTCACCTCATGTCTCTATGAACATTTTAATAACGTACATTTTTTTGCTGTAACAAGCAAACTAATCTCAAATCCCTGAGCATACTATGCATCTTCCTGATAAACAACACTCACTTTTGAACATGTTCTCCCCAGTTTGTTGCTCCTTTTTCTTTTCCAGGTTTTCCGTTTTAAAATGTTTTCTGATCTTCTAGACATTCATCACGACCTGCCGCTATGCTAGGGGTGGTTTCAAATAGTCAGCAATAATGGGAGACAACTCTGGCAATGGATCATCTGGGTGAAGTACTCGATGTTGTAGACACTGGCAAGTAATTGCAAAATACACCTTTTTAAATCGCATATTTTATCATACCAATAAAAACTCATGCGATTGATACCTATATTATGGCGGGCCAAGTTTGATCGCTGCAAAGGACATAATATAAGATGTATATGAATATTAGCTACTGGAGAGACAAAAATCTTTATTTACCACATGAAACATAGATGAACCTAAGTTTTGAGATTTTAACCTGAACAACAACAAAAATCCTGGTAAAAACTGTCCATACCAATGTAACAAATCAAAGCTTATGATTGTGACATCAGTAATATACCTCAGCATCCCACCTCCTTGGGAATTATTTGAGTATTTTATTCACAAACCTGATACACTCTTTGGAAGTGTGGATTAAACGTCAGTTTGGGCTTATAGGCTTCTTCCCTGTCACCATCTTCATCTCTATAAAAAGACGACATAAAATAGGTAAGGGAATTAAGTTCATCTGAAGGTAATGTAACTTGATGTCAGAATAACCTCTGATAAAGGCTATTACCTACCATGAAATGATTCAATATTTCAGACAGAACACAGATCAACTTTATGCAGGGATGTAAATGGCCAATGAAAAAAATCTGAAAGTCTCTGAAATGTGAAACTGTCAGACACCGAACATCTGTACCATATTTTATCTCACACTTACAATAACAGCACCATGCAATGCCATCTTCAACCTTCCTGATATAACTAGAAAGGAATACATCATTATAATCTTACGTTGACAGCCAGTTTGTTCTTAGACATAGAACTTAGATCTAGATCAATCACATCTACTGGTGAATCCCGATCATTAAACTTAGACTTTTGACAGGTCATCCTCAATTTGTTAAATTGTCTAGATCCTGGCAGTGGACAGGTAATCAGTAGATGATCCCGCCCTCCACGAGTCCCCTGCTGCCTTTCAGGCAGGTCTTGGCTGACCAAAGGCTAAAGGAGTTAACCCTGAAAGAAAACAACCTGCTGCCTTGACTGACCAGAGGCTGAGGAATTAACCCTGACAGAAAATAACAAGGCCCGGCCTCAAGGTGGCAGCCTCACCATCTACCTACGGCACAGTGGGCTAATCCTGCTTATCTAAAACAACCTGATTCATAGTAATATATACAATGATATAATTCGGCTTGAACTTTTGAAGACGACTCTGGAAAAGAACACGGACTGTGATTTTTGGAACATGGAATGTTAGGGTAATTAATGGAAAGAAGTTAGAATTAGCTGAAGAAATGAAAAATTCAAGTAGATATTTTGGCTCTTACAGAAACAAAGAAAAAAGGAGTAGATGTCAAAGATAGAGCTAGAGCAGGAGTAGGCCTCCTAATGCATAAAAGGCAAGAAATGCTACTAGAAAGTTGGAAATTTGTAAGCCCACGGCTATTAGAGGTAAATATTAAGGGGCGTCCTACTGAATTTTCACTTTTTTCCCTAATGCATTTTTGGCTAATTTTTTCCTGCCAATGTGTTGCTTGCATCTAAGTTACTATGTAAATGTAAAAATTTTTGGGAAAAATTATTCGGTTGCCATGGTAACGGCGGCCATGTTGAATTTTGATGCCGAAATTTAAAATCTTAAAATCTCAAAATGTATATGGGCTAGCAATGAAATTCTTTTTCAGACATATTCTTTAAACCCTTAAATAAGGAGTAAGATATATTTAATTTATCTCAGCTGTTTTTAAATGTGCTTAAAAAAATCAGTATTTTATTAAAAAATAACTATTGATAAATTTTGTAATATTTTGATTTTAAAGGTGCACAAAAGATATGAAAATCAAAATAAACCAGTGAAAATCTCTAGTTCCCAATAACAAATACTAGTCTAGCTGTGTACCAAATTTCAACACTCTGGCATGAATACTTTCTGAGATTTTAAGATTTTAAAAACGTTGTATGCTAGAAATCACATCTTTTGAGAAAAACGGGTTTGAAAATTCAACTTTCTTCAGAATGATACAGCCATATTAAAATTGGCTATAGAATAAGTACCTTTTCAGGCTTTATATAAAAAAATCAACTGATGTACTCGATTCTAAAGATGTTGAAGTAGCATTCTAGAGTGGATTTGGAAAATGGGTATTATGAGCCCAAGACTCTACTAAACGCTGTTACAGCTCACCCGGACGCCCCCTTAAACCAAAAAGGATGAGAAATTAAATTATTAATAGCTTATGGACCAAACAAAGATGCCACTAAAGAAGAAAAAGATATCTTTGAAAATGATTTACAAATAGCTGCAGAGAATCTCAAACCCAAACAGGAATTAATGGTTTTAGGAGATTTAAACACTAGAGTAGGCAACAATGTAAAAACATCAGGAGGAGAGACAACAACTTCTCCAAATGGAGAGAGATTAATAGATTTTTGTCTAAAGAATAACATGAAAATAGCTGACACATTTTTTCCTCAAAAAGCTATCCACAAATATACAAGAGTAAATGAAGACAGATGTGAAAAATCAATCATAGACTACATAATAGTTAGCAGCTCCCTTTTTTACAGTACAATGGATGCTAGAGTAAGCAGAGGAGCTGAAATATTTAGTGATCATCACCTAGTGATAGCCAAAATGAGATTATTAACTGAAGAAAACAAACAGAAAAGGAAAGAGAAGAAAGCTAATAAACTCAAAATAGAAGAACTAAATAAACCAATAGTAAAACAGATGTACCAATCTAGATTGAATCCAGATTTATCATAAAATAGCCTGTATGTTTAGAATCTAAATAAGATCTCTCTATTCGACTAGAATCTAGATCTCAAATTCTCTGGAATGCAAAGCAAGAAATAATTGTAATCTGTTAACAAGCTAGATCTATTCATAAGCTGATATACTAACCCAAGCTATGACCTAGGAAAGCTACAGCCTAGATCTAGGGCTGTCAAGCCGCCATAATAAAAATCTAGATCTAGATCTTACAGATCTATAGATCGTATAGATCTAGAATCTAGTCACTTCACTCAAGCAGATCAATCTTAATCTTGTCTAACTCTAGACCTAAATTAGACTATCAAATCACAATAACCCACAAATAAGATTATAACATAAATTGCAAATAACGCAATAGGAAATTTAAAGTGACTTAGCTTCGATTTTCCAGGAAAGAAAGCATGAAAAGTCGTGAACCGCAGATCACATTTACAACTGAACCGTACGATTGCAGAGATATAAGTCAGTGCATCTCAACATTGTCTAAATCTATCCCAAAATCCTATTTCTACAACAAAAATGCATTAGTAGATTTCAGACTAAAAAATCTGAAGGATGTAAAGAAGGTTCTGATTTTTAAATCTGAAATCTTCTCGTGTGAGTAGCAGGCCTCGTGGATCAGAGTGGAAATTGTAGTTCGTTGTGAAAGTCAAAGTGAAAGTTAAAATAAAGTAGCGTGCTTCCGCGTTGATGATAAGTATAAAAATCGGTGATGGGCCTGGAGTAGGAATTTTATCCTGTTGAGCTAAAACATCTCACCTATTGATAACAGTGAACATAGAAGTATTTTAGTAAAAGGGAAGAAAAGGAAACTTAAATAATCTGAAATCAGAGAAATCTGAAAGATTTACATTCCTGTTCATGAAAGTAAATAAGATCTTTGATGCATCTGATCACTTACTATTGACCACGCAACTGTCGAATAATTGTCATCGTTACTTTATTCTGATATAAGCTGCATCGATTGCCTCATGATTAGGATGCTAGACATGGGATCACGAGGTCCTGGGTTACGATCCCGGCAACGTTCAGTTCAATGGGGAAAGACAATTAACACATATCTCCCCCATTTGATCCAGGTGAAAATGTGTACTAGCATAAGTTGGAGGGTAAAACTTGAGACAAACTATGTGGCATATCTAGGAGGCGATGTCTTATCACTTGTTCCACTTTATATTATAATAATTAGGATAAGAGCTAAAATATGGCCTTGAATAAATCTAAAAAAGAAAAAAAAATGTCTTCCTCTGTTCTCACGAGTGCTCAATAAGACACCTATACAAAAAGGAAAAAAATCCACATAAACAGCCCTGACTACATTAAACAAAAGAAGAGAATTTTTTTTCACAAAAAGTAGATAAATTTATTGAAAGTTCCCACTAAAGACATCTCCCATCATTTTATACCATTCAGGAATGGGTTAAATATAGAGCATAGCTTTAGATTCTTTTCAATACGTAGTCAACAAACTGACTTCAAAGTAAAAGGATTTACTCACTCTAAAGCTTGTGATAAGTCCATGCTGGTGATTAGATCATCCATGCTTTGCAGTTGCTCATCTGTCGATGGATCATTCAAGATAAGATAAGGAAATAAAACTAATATTAACTGCTAGACGAGAGAGGAAGATACAGAAAGAGAGAGAGAGAGAGAGAGAGAGAGAGAGAGAGAGAGAGAGAGAGAGAGAGAGGGAGAGGGAGGGAGAGGAGGGAGAGAGAGAGAGAGAGAGAGAGAGAGAGAGAGAGAGAGAGAGAGAGAGAGAGAGAGAGAGAGAGAGAGAGAGAGTGAGAGAGAGAGAGAAAGAACGAGAGAGAGAGAAAGAGCGAGAGAGAAACGAGAGACAGACAGTGAGACAGAGGGGGGTGGGGGGAGAGAGAGAAAGAAGGGAGAGAGAGAGGAGAGAGAGAGAGAGAGAGAGAGAGAGAGAGAGAGAGAGAGAGAGAGAGAGAGAGAGAGAGAGAGAGAGAGACAGAGAGAGAGAGAGAGAGAGAGAGAGAGAGACAGAAACAGAGAGACAGACACAGAAACAGAGACAGAGAGACAGACAGATAGAGAGAGTTTGTTTCATTAAAATCTATGCAAAGAAAGAAGCTACAAAATACCTGTGGGTTTTAATTTTCTATTGGCAGGACTATCATCCGTCAATGGAAGTGAACCAAAAGTGAAGTAGCGGATATCTTCTGCGAAAGGCAGCTCTATCCAGAATAAGCACTGTAAAATAATTATTGCAAAGATAGGCATAACAGGTTTTTAAAACTTCAAAAAAATTATAAAAATAATGCACATGCAACCCACAAAGGAATCAATATGAAAGAACTTCAGATGCAATCAGAGAGATTTTCTAGCAAGTTGACCCAAGACATGTTTAAAATCTCAAATCAGTTGACCAAAAGTTGTGGCATTTGCCAACTGTACACATTTTAGTTTTTTCTATAAAAAGTAGTAAGAGGTGATCCATCCTTAGTGTGACTGACAATACCCTTCTGCAAAAGCTGAGACAAAAATATCCCTCGAAGCAGTTGATAATAGCGATTGTATGGTATGTATGGCCCGTTACTAACTTTTATGCCAATGGTCAGATTGATATGATTTTGATTTCCCGTCATTCACAATTTTGCCCATGCAGCCCTGTAAACAGCCAGGGGATCTTTAATGTGTATATAGTGCTGTGAGCCGGCACATGGGACCTCCTTATCATCGTCCGTCTCTGATGGGATTGGGTGTCGATTCAACAACCTGATCAGGGGAGGGGAGGCATGATTTACTCGAAAAAAATCTAGAAAAACTTTTCAACTTGCCCGGGTTTGAACCCATGAGAGGCCGACATTTTCCTCTGGACGACGGAGTCCCCACAAAACTCAGGCTCATAATATCTTAAGTTGCAAAAGATCTCTTGATATAATATAATATTTCTGTATAACTAACCTCATATTTTGCTTTTATGTGGGGGAACAAACAACCAAGACGTGGTGATGAATTATTGGCGAACACGTCGTGCAATGGCCACTGTGTTAGTCTCATACAGGGCAGTGATGAGGGCTGACAGGGCCACTGCAGCTGCCTGTGGAGTACAAGAAGTTAGTTAATCAACAAATTCAGAACTCTCCTTGTCTGGTTGGCTTTGCAGAATATTTTGTCTTGGTATGTCTCATCACGGCCATGCGCTTACGTCCGCACAAAAATGTAGCCAATGATCGGACATCAGAAAGGAGACTGTGATCAGGTTAAATTCGGTTGCATTAGCAAATCCTGCTTTGGCTTATCGTGAGTGAAACTTACGTAAAAAGTCCGGCAATCAATAGGCTTTCATGATTTATTACTTTCTAATAAATAAAGACAAGATAATTGGCAATACGGGAGGTTTAGAAGTCCATTACAACGATAGTGACTCTATGTCTCCACTATACACAGTCTTCTTCGCATAACAATACAATATTACTAAAAACACATTTAAACGAAAGAGAGAGAAAATAATACTAATAGCATAGGTTCAAGTAGAGTTCAAGATTTGTCAGACACCGCTCCCATCCCGTCCCGTATTCCGCGAAGCAATTATCAATCGATAATGACAAGTTTGTGCTAGTCTAGTGGGGCACTCTATGTGACTGTAGATAGTTAGAGGAGGGGGGGTAGTGATGATGGGAGTAGGGGGGGAGGGAGGGGCGCTCATAAGGGGGGAAAAGAACCATTGTCGTCAAAGCACTTTCTTTCGGTGAGGGTTTTGTTGCTGGTGCATCTCTCTCTCTCCCCTCCCTCTCTCTATTGGCAAATATCGGCCTATACGTATCGCATCCTCACTCGTTATATAAGTCGTGAAGTTTACCGCACCGGTTTGAGCAGAATGGTACACACGATAAACTCATAACACGTAATAAGGATAGTATAAAGGCGTACGATCACAGAATTTTACAAAAACGGGACAAAAGCATCGGTTTTTATCCATCCACACGATCCGGAACGCGTGAGTCACCTGATCAACGGTAAGGCACCAGCCATGGACTCCACACCCGAGGTGTCGGGAAACACAAACACAGACTTCACAGCTTATTGAGAACTAGGGAAAAGTCAGGGAACTCTCCAAACCAGATGCCCAAGCGTTACGTCACTAAATAAACGCCAGGGAAACCTCGATCGACGGACGCATGCAGTTCGCGTAACATTACACCACTGGCATTGGACCTAGAATTTTCAGTTGTGCCCTTGACTGAAAAACATGACTTTTAAAAGCTAATTTACTCACTCCACAGTCCTTTGCTATCTCTTAAAGTCATATATCTGAATCCTCATGTTCCAAGCTTTAACATGGTATATAACACTGTAAGAAATATAAGATGTACATTTTGACAAAAGAGGGAAATGGGGATGGACCATTTTGTGAAACCTGCCATGGGACGTTTTTCAGGGATGGGGAAGGATGTTCATCAGTCAGGAGTCAGGAAAGGGCAAGTTGAGGCAGCTTATCTTTAGTAATGAAAAACTTAAAGAATAAAGGGAGGCACATATTATAAAGCAACAAGGCAAATGAAATGCTTGTTTGATGTTCCAATGTGTACAAAGCCACCAAATTAAATATTTGGAAACCCTGCCTGTAAAGTTTTACTTTATAATACAATATACGTTATTCATAAACAAAAAAACAACACTGGCGCATTCCTCATCCCCTTTCTCTGCCGTAACACTTAAAACTCCATCACCGAGTGCATGATGTCTTTTGAACTGAAGGAAAAGAAAATATGAACACAACAAAATTACATAACAGAAAAATAATATAATATAATAAATTCTACACAAAGACAGCAAGTTTTCATACTGTTAAAGAGCATCACTTTTAGTGGTCATTTTGTGAAGGTAACAAAGAACAAAACTAATATATTATTATACTTAAATAACACTTACCAGAAGCATTATCATATAGACAAAAGAAATCAAGGCAATGCTAGGTTGCTTTTCCCTGACTATGACACGTTTGATTGAAATATGTCCACCATATGCAGTGATCTCAGGGTGAATTTAGAAGAAACAGCAAGATGGAAGATAAGTGAAAGAGTGAAAGGAAAGAAGTAAGACCTATCAGTAGCACTTCTAACCGCCAATGACTATGACAAGAGAATTTAAAGCCTAAACCCCATTGCCAAAAGGTGACCATGTTCCTCGGATTTACATTCACTGAAAACATTCAAGAGACACTAAACTACTTAAAAAGAAAAAAGGCAAGTACTTCTAATGTGAAATGAGAGCATGAAATATTGAGGAGAAACTAATTCTTTATCTTATCACTTGCAATAAAAGCCCAGAAATCCTTACAGAAAGTTGTTCAATCAAAACACCACTTATCTGTCATGGTCCTTAAAAAAACAAAAACAATCCAAAACTAAGAACGTCACACACAGAGCCTGAGTATTACAAACACTTCTCACATTTTCTGCTTTTGAGAATCCTAAAATTTTTAGACACTTTTCTGCCGTATACTTCATGTTGTTTTTGTCATCTTCAGACATGGGGACCAGAGTGTTTCCATAACGGTAACCTGAATAGGGTAAAAATATGTTCGGGTGAACGTCTCTCAATCAGAATGAAATAAACCTGGAAAAACTTTCATGTTACTAAAAATACGAGACATTTCTCAAATCTTGCCTAGATTAAATATATACGGTATTGCTTGTTTGGTTGGGTTTTTTGTTAACCCTTTTGTGACGATAGCTGCTGTGCACTTCACATGATCACTACCACTGGGGTTTGCGGCAATTTCAAACAGAGATCGTGGGATTATCTTACATAGTCTATGGGAGTCAGCAAGCCATAAGTTAGGCTGCAGTTACGTATATGCAGGGCTATTGGTTGTTTTGAATGGTAGTTTAAAATTATGTCTTTTGCCGATGACTCAACCTTACCATCAGAATACATCATTATGACTGCTGAATTCACTCCTTACTGTAAAAGCTTGCATCCAGGATATTTTTCTGGACACTTTAAAAATCATGCCAAAATTTTGCCAAAGTAAGGCAAACAAAGCCGTTAAGTTGCTTTTGGTGTCATATTTGTTTGCATAAGCAGAGTTATGTGCTTTATATAGCAGTCTCGTATTACAACTATCAAAGAAGTCATTCACAGAGTGCTAGCTACATCTATCGATGTCACACAAATGAGTTAAAGGTATTAAGCATTTGTACATTGAAACCATGCTCAAATGTACTGTACTTACATTTATGGTCCACAGCAATGAAAAACAAAAAAAACAAATAAATAATAACAAAATAAAATGAAAAATCAAAAGTTTAGAGTACACCGTATTAAATAGAAGGGGACCAAAATAAAGTAATGGTCATTTCACAATTTCGATAACTCATGAATGGAAATGGTCACAATCAAAGAGGTGTATTATTCATACAAATAACTTTGATGCAGAATATGTGATTTGTCTGTCTTACCCTCCACCATTTCATCCCTCTCAACTTCTGTCTCTTCTTCATTATTCATATGGTACGTTCTCAACGCCTGTGGAGCAACATTAGTGTCCTGGGCATAGACTTTTTCCAGCTTTGCTTCAATTTGAAGTCTTTATCTAAATTAAAATCAATGAAAATCAAGACATATTAAAAAAACTAAACAAGATTTGTGAAAATATGAAGGCATTCTGTCATGTAAAAGCTAAAGATTTGTAAAACAAGGATAAAAATCATTTCAAGTTTTTTTGTTTGTTTTTTAAACTTAATTTTACTCCAGCCACCTTATGCGATGATCTGAGGGTGAATGAAGAGGAAAATAGCAGGATGGATAACAGATAAAAGAGTGAAAGGAAAAGCAGGGCCTAGCAATGGCACCCGCCAAATCATTTCAACAAGCAGCATAATCTTAGAGAATATCAATGCAATCCTAAATTTTATATTCTTTCAAACATTATTTTCCTTCAGGTACATTGTGTGATCTAATTATAAAAAGACAAGTGGACGCTTCAAGGGTAAAATGTAAATAGTTTTCAAAGCAAAAATTTTAAAATTTGATTCATTGATCATACACACCCTGGCATAGCTATTGACCGGAATTGCCAACTCGCCATCTCTAGCTTGACTTTCCACGCAATGGGTTTGATCTGACGGGACTGGAAAATAGCTTAGAGCAGGAAGAGCCTCACTGAGGAAAGCATGAAACAAAGTTATACTTCAATAGCAATATACACACATATATACATTTATTCAACGAGTTACGCAACAACAAAGATTGTCAAAACTTCAAATTGCCCAAAACAATGCCATAAGATTAGTTCTGAGGGAAAGCAAAAAAGATCACCCTTCACCCCTCCTCCACACCCTTCATTGGTTCCCCTTAGAAAAAATAATTCTTAATAAACTGATGACTCTCTATCACAAATGCATACACTATAATGCCCCCATCTACCTATCTGACATGATCACTCCCTACGTTCCAAATCGGCAGCTTAGATCTTCAGCCGATACAAAAAAGTTAATAATTCTTGTAGACGCTTTAAAACAGTTGGTGAAAATCTTTCTCGTTCTGCGCCCCGAAAGTCTGGAATTCTCTCACCAAAGACTTGAGAGAAATAGAATCAACTGAGACATTGAAATTTAAAACTTAAAACCCAACTGTTTTGCACACAGCCATAAAACCCACACAGATTCATATTTCTCACTACTGTCATAAATATAGTTCAATGATGTCAACTGTCTTTTGTATTATCATCATATGCTTTTAAATATGTTTGTTATGCATAACGTGTATATTGCGCTGGTGTGGGTAAATCATATATGAATATTTCTTGATTTATAATGTTTATCCATGGTTGAGCGCTCTGAGGTTGATCGGGGTGGGGACGCTATACAAGAACTATTTAATATCACTATTCCTTGAAATAGGAAATAAGAAAAACTTTTTAGGTACTTAACACGGCGTCAATAATAGTACAGACCTTAAAAGCCATATACTTTGAGGAAATAAATAAAATGTTTTTTTAAAAACAACCCAACTCATTAAAGCTATAACATCCACCTTGGACCTGGTCCAGAATGTGTTTTAGAAGACCTTCCCCTGCTCTTTGCTGAGGTGTTTTCTCTTTCTCACCGCTAGCAGCTTGGACATTAGTAGGACTGATCCTTTTGTGCTTATCGTCGTCATCATCATCATCATCAATGTTTGGCCCTCTGGAAAAGGCAAGTGAAAAATTGTTATCGATGTACACATTTTTCTTATATCTACAGGTAGGGATAACAAACCAAAAGAAAACAAGCATAGACCGCAGAGCTGATATTATCCATTTTCATTTGCTATACATAATGTATGGACCAAGATGCATTGCCATCAATTTGTCCCAATGAGGAATGCCAAGAACCTGTGATGCAAATGAAACTCAAAAGCCACTTTTCTACAACACCAAACATTTTTTAAAAGTTTATCCCAAACAGAACCTGAAAATAATGAAGTTTCCGTTCTTGTAGATATGTAGACCGTCATTCACGAAAGCCATCTTGATCAAGAGTCTTCCAAATCCTTGCCTCCAATCTTCAACCCTTTTCACCACCCACTGACTTTGAGCAGGAAGAAATGATGTTGACAACAACAAAGGGTCAAAACATAAAAACAAAGTGCACACACGCTAAGTGAGCTATGGTGATGCAATAGGACAGCAAATCAAAGAATTGCATTCAACACATGCCAACCCTCAGCAAAGTCCTGGCAGCAACCGAGGCTTCAAGTTCCATCATTTCAATACCATCTCCTAACTTTATGATTTATGTAGATGTCGTAGGTTGTGTTTTTTTCCTGACCGAGTGATGTGTAAAAAAACAAAGAAAAAAGAAAACGCCTATTGACTTTCCCATACAAATGAAAATGTTAATAACTTTAATGAGACAGCTAAAACAAAGCAAAGTATTCAATTGGATTACAGGCTGTCAAATGAAACAACAAGCAAATTTACATTTTATCATGTTCTAGTCTGCGATGCTTACATGACTGTCAGGTCTGTTTTAGTATTTTGCATGACACTGACTATCGTGTCCAGTTCTTGGTCACCAAATGGACTTGCCAGGTTAGAAAACAATATGATGCTTGTTTGAGCCAAAGCCTTTCTTGCCTCTGTCAACACACATAAAAAGAAAAAGATGGAGGGGGTGGGGGTGTGTGTGTGTGTAAATCACAGCGCGTAATATTTGCAAATTGCATCATGAACGGCAATTTTATCAAATTATACGACCTAGACTGCTTTTGATAAAAAAATATGTATCCAGCTCTCCAATATGTTGCCAAAGCTTTACATTCATAAACATGACATAAAAGTAATAATTACATCTTTTCAAAGAACAATTACAATTAAAGTTTTAACTTCGAACCGTTTGATCTTCATATTTGATTACAAATTAACACGATAATCATATATGCATCTTTGGAAACACAAAATCAACCCCCCCAACAACCAATAATTTTTTTACACCAAACAACCCCCACAACACACAAAAATAAAGTCCTTTTTACATCACCTGCCCTCCCTCTCTGTCTAAAAAATCAACAACCCCCACCCCCCAAAACCAAACACTCACTCAAAAGAAATACCCTTTAAATCACCCCCCCTCCCTCTCTAATTCATCTCTGGAAACACAAAATCCAATCCCGTCCTCCTCTTCTCCCTCCAAAAAAAACCCCAACCCAACAAAAGAAATACACCAAATAACCCCCACAAAACTAAACCCTTTTAATAGTTTTAAATCACCTGCCCTCCAAAGATAAAAACTATATCAACAAAACCCCCCAAAAACAAAACACTCACTTAAAAGAAATACCCTTTAAATCAAACCCCCCTACCCCAACAAAATCTCACTCAGAATTACAATAGAAACCATTATTAACATGGTAGAAACTTACTGTAAAGACTTTTCCAGATGGTCCATAGCAACAACAATTGCATCAAGAACTGTTCAATCAATGAAGGAAGTATCCACTTAAAATCAATGACACAAGAAACATAAAACAAAACAAAAGGAAAACATTATTTCACACAGAAATGAATGACCCCCTACCCCTCTGCCATCCAATAAAAATGTCATAAAATGTTAGCTCTAGCGTGAGAATGTGATAAAAAGTGGAGTCAACAAAATAGAGTTCTCCTGATTTCATTTCATAATAACAGTACCAGTAGAGTTTGCCTTGATGATCCTTCCTGATTATGGAGATGCAAAAACCACTACATTCAAAAAACAAACTTGAGAAAATAAATTTTTTCTTCTCTAGTTTTAAATAAACCAGATCAATCTGATGTTTAGAGCCGAATTATAATACGATATAGTCAGTTTTGAACAAAAATTCTTCACTCAAAGTCTTCATTCAAAGTCTGAGATGGTGAAAAAACTCACATTATATAAAAATGTCACATAGCGGATTTTGCATCTCCCCCTCTCATACACATTTTTTAAGAAACCGTTTATATATCTACATCTTAAAATTAATTTACTAGATCATACCTTTAAGGCGGGATTCGTCGGGCACATGGATTGGGGGAGTTTGGGACCTAAAGGTTGATTTTCTGTTCTTTGCATATTCGGGTAGAACAATCATTTATCGAGGGTAGGTAAAAAAGTCAAAATTTTTATGTAAACTACACCAACCCTGACTGAGAAGATAGCAGTAAAAACCAGTATATTGGCGGCTAATCGCAAAATGTGGTAACACCAAGGTCACATGGCTTCTGCAGATACTGTTCGTCGCTGCAGCCCATCACTGTGTGACGTAAAAGGCATTGGGCGTCAGTGTTTATGTAAACATGCGCACAAGCATAGGAAAAGGGGGGAAAACACAAAAACTGGTCATTTTTACGTCTGTTATCCCAATAGTGCACATCTAAACCTAGATTCATAATGCTTTTTACATCAGTAACAATACCAGAGACTGTCGAAAGAGTAAGGGGGCTGCTACAACAAGGGAAACCCGTCTGAAGCGTTTGTTTTATGTTATTTTCTTTTGATTTTTTTACTTGCATTTTTTTTTCGAAATGTAGTTTTTTCACACTAAAATTATATTTCTCCGCCATTTACTGAAGAATTTGTATTATATTTTGCACACAGGTTTCTCTTGTGAATGTTAATAGAATAGCGTCAGTTTTTTTTTATATCTTGTAAACTTTTTGAGAATTATTATTTTTGTAATAAAAATGCCGTTTTTGTATATTCACAATATATATTATTTTTAAAAATTCATAAAAAAATCTGATGTCCCTCTTTTAGATATTGAATGGAAAAGATGATCTGCACAGGTTTTGAATGATTTTATTCATAACTAAGTGGTTTTGAAAATTAGCTCAAAATCCAAGATACTACGGCAGGACGGACGCTACAAACTTTTCAATGATAAATGATGACTGTATTTTGACAGTTATTCATGTACATACCCAATGCAAAAACCTTAACTCAAGAGCAAACAAAATCACTTCACGAACCCCCCCCCCTATTGTATTAAATAAGTGAACAAATCTTACATACTGCTTCCTCACCAATAGTGTTTTATCATCTAAGATCTTATAGGTACTTCAAATAAAAAATTAAAAAATGCAATGAAAAGTTTGATGCTTAATAAATTCTATTAAATTTTGAGTTCTACAGTGTACAGACAAGATTATATCATATGACAACAAGGATACAGTCTCCATCATTTTCTTCAGGCTGTAAATCTGTTTGAACCATTTGGAGTAAATCAAAATCAGCAAGGCCCAAAGGTCTCTTGACAACAATATTTTGATAACTTTCACTGTCATCCAGAGCATTGTCAGTTTCTTCAGTCCCAAACAGGATGAGGGCCACCTCATCTTTTGATTCAGAAAATATCTGTGAAAAATAATTTTCATCTTTACTGTCATTTCATAAAATGCATTTCGTAATTCTACATCATTTAAAAAAAAATGTGATATGAAGAAATTTCATTTTAAATATGAACGTGTAGCATTGGCATTGCGTAATGCCCTTGTCTTTGAAGTACATAAGAAATAAATCATCCACAAACATAAAATGCATTTAAATATAGATATATGTAAATGTCCAACGGAACAGATAGGAGGGACGAAGATGAGGATGATGTGAAAGACAATAAAAAAAAAAACAGACAAAAAAGAGGCACCTTTCTTTGGAGGATCATGTTGATTCCTTCAATGGCAGTTTCTAACGGCGTTGCCACTCCTGGTGGCGCCTGGTTCATGGCAGGACCTAAGTCCAGGATTACAGCTATAGCTTCCTGTAAGAAACATAAAAAGGGAATATAATGTTTTTATATACTGACATGATAGTGGTTTCCAGAGGATACATAACTGTTCTTTAAAGGCAGTTTTGTGATTAGCTTTCATATTTTCTTTTATTATCTCTGTCTTTGAAAATTGAGAGAGACTTTGCGACTGTCTGCCTGGATGATTGTAGCAACTAGCATATATTTATCCATGGAAGTGCGGGCCTTGTTGAAGTATCCTACTAATGAATAATATTACAATGAATGTTGGCTACATTAAAAGGACTTTGTTGTTGGTCTGGTCTCAACGTGACAGGACAAGGATACAAGAAGGCGTGTAAATTGTATAGAACAATTCTATTTTACTCGAGGGGTTATTAGATCTAGAGTGGTGTATTGTCAACACAACTATAACATCAGTACGACTGATCAGTTGTTTCATGTGCCTGTTAAAAATTCTCTTTATTTCAATGAAAGTTCTCATTTCAATAAAAAAATACATGTTTGTTCCATACAATAACAAACAAGAATCTTTTGTAATCATATTTTATTTTAAACTGGGTGGTTGCTTTGCTGTTAAATCACCATTAAATGTAGCTACGCTGATGTTACAGTGGCCATGTTGATGTTATAAGGGAAACTCGGGACATTTCATGGCTTCAACCAATCCAAATGCGCAGTTTATACAAATGGGTCACATATTACAAGATTGACTATATTTATAAAGCTGAACGTCTCTCACTTTGACCGTTTATAACTCAGGAACCAGTGCACCCACAACTTCCATATTTCACAGGTAGATTTCAAATAGCCTGCTTTAGGTTCTTAGCGAACAAAACTCTTCGATAAAATCAATATTTCTATGGATTGGAAAAAATTGTTATGCCTGCGATCCCAAAAATATATATTGATACTAGGTCTATGACTGATACATTACAGTGGTTTCTGAGTTGCTAATAATTGCCGATAACATGTGATATGTTGTAAGTGAATCATAGAAAGACGGATGGAAAGTCTATTGCATTGGTCCAGACACTAGTAGGTGCTATTAACATGTCACATGGCTGTGCCAGACGCTGAATGACAGACACGAGCAAGGCTCACCACCCGTTCTGGCCACCTGGGACCATGCCTTGGCACCTCGGGCACGACAGATGAACATTACGTAACAGTCACACTCAAAGATGTGGAGGCTAGGCAATTATGCGGCTCGCATTGCAACATCAAAAACAAGTGACTGGCCCTCTTATTGTTGTGAGTTTTCTCAGACTGTCTTGAATTTGTGATTAACTTTTCTCTTTTCTGATTTGCTGAAAAATGAATGACCACTCACATAAAGTGCATTGTTTTGTCATACTCATAAACTTTCATTCATTTGCTCAGTTTGCTAAAGGTAATCTACCTGCAAAGACTGCATATTTTTAAAAACATCATTTCAAGGACAGCTTCAGACCATCATAATGCCTACACGAGGCACTTCTCTTGATAACAATAAGAAACTGTTTATAAATATATTGTGGTCTGGACAAAATTTTAAAGTCAAGGGGAATAGCCCCAATACAAAATAAGTATGAATAATGAAGCAAAAATACAAGGCATGCCGGAGTTCACCTCTCCCGAAGACCCAGTTCTTAGACGGACACTATCTTTTGATGCCATAGGATGATGTATTGACACAAATAGGTTCCTTTTTTCACATTAATTACTTCTTGTCCTTAGGTAGTCGAGTTTGACATTACATCATCTAGACTAGCTAAGATGCAATGCAATAGGTCTCAAAATTTATTTAGGCAAAATATGATTGCAATTTGTCACCAAACTGGTGAGGGTGTTGTCTTCAAAGACCATTTTTCTCACAACTTAATTCAAGAAGAGCGCTGCCCTTTATTTAGGGCACGTTACAGTTGGCCCAGGAAGCATGCTGGCCCTAAATTTAGGGCAGATGTCATTGGCATTGAAAGAACGCAGGCCCCATATATGTAGGGCCAGACACCTAGGCATCTTGAATGGAAATTTCCATTTCCTTAAATGGTTTATAAATGACGTAATTTATATTTAAACAGCCAATGAAATTACAATTTATATTAAGCTCGTCCTTTTCGGGTGGCCTCACTATCATTCAAAGTGACGCTTTACCATTCAACGAAAGTGCAAGCCTAAGTTGATTACACAGCTATTGCTATTATTGTTGAGTCATGAGTTTGTTTCATTTGTTGCAATAACATCTCAATGAATTCTTTTACATAATTCTTTGAACTTTCAGAAAATACATGTTTTGTAGAGATCTAGATCTAGTTTCTGGGTGGTCAGTTTTGCTGTTTTGTGGATGTGGTGGGCAAATCAAAACAAAAAAAAAAAACTTCCTAGATCTAGATCTAGCTATTTCTACCTAGATCTACAAAAGCTTTCAAAGCCCCAACCTTTTATCTCTCCACCTTAAAAAGTAGAAAAAACATTTGTTTTGTGTCCCTTCAGAGTGCCCGACTACGAAACTCCTTCCTGCCTTCTATTTCTCAACTCAGCAGATTTTGCTGATAGATTCTAGTGTTTCCATTCAACTGCCTTTTTTTTACTGATAATTCCATTACTGACTTGCATGCACTGTCTACGAGATCATTGTTGTAAAAGCTGTCATTACAAATAAAAATCATGACGACTCAACTGTGCAGATTTGGAATCTACGTAGAAGAATACAAATGAAGGCATCATTCCTGTACAACAAGAATAATAAAATTACAACCTCATTTATTTGTTGGGTTTACCTTAGTTGCCGCCATTTTGATGCAAAATTATCACTTAATAACACCGGTCGCCGGTCGACACCGAACCAGCAGACTCACGAAGATCACCGAAATAAACGGCCACAAAGGGTATTTGGGGTCGAATGTCAAGTTCAACGGTCATGACCCTGGTGAGAGAGCATAACAATAAAAACGGAAGAAGAGAGTGGGCTGGTCGACTTCGTTGCGAATGACGGACACGGAACATAAAAACCGTTGATGCTGCGGATGGTATACTCTGTCAAAGGTACACCAGTTGACCGGACTGGTGAAAACTTTGTGAGAGACCGAAGAAAATACATGATTGCGAGAGTGCTGGAGGATAGTTGAGTAGTGAGTATGGTGGGCAGGGAATAATTTCATTGTATCCTCCATTCACTTTACTACGTTTTAGTTTTGTAGCACTTGCACAGAGCAGAGAATTATCAGTGAAACTGAAACTGTATCTAGAATTAGGCTAGCAAATAACGCTCGAGTTACTTGAGTAGGTCTTCTAGATCTAGATCTTAATCTCTATACATGTTTGGTAAGAACGCTAAATTATAGATTTACTTAACAGTTGACATAAGGACCGGTTGGCCAGATAGGAATACCACGCCAGATTTTCGTCACTTTTTAATGAGAATAATGTGAAAAATGCAGGGGGAGGGGGGGCTTCAGAGGGTCTCCCCCCTAATTACGTTAAGACCCAGTGGAGTCCACCTGGGTTCAGGGGGGTCTCTCTCCCAGAATAAAAGTTAAAAAGAATAGGTACATTAATACTCAATATTATACTCATATCTGAGTAATGTTATTTGGCATAAAAAAGACAACACAATTAAACACCACCTAACCACTGTTTTTCTTACATTCACTTTCGGATCAAACGACATCAATTCTTGAGGAGTGTCTGTAAAGGAAGGATTTCCATAGTCGGGCACAAATGGACATAAGAAGAGAAATCCCCCTCCCCCCCCTTTTTTTTCAACCCTAAAACCTTGGTAAATTTATTTTGTTGCTTCTCTTGCATGCCTGATCTTCATCGTACATGTGATGTTTAGATAACGTAACATGTTCGTATAAAGGTTGTCATGGATAATGTGACAAAATGAAAATACAAGGCCTTGATGCGTAAATGTAAGGAAAGGATATTGGATGTAGATCTAGTTAGAAAGAAAAATGACAAATCTATAACTTTCCTGCTACTCCCATCCAACCCAAGGTTAGGTCCCTTCTGCAGCTCATCCCAGCACTGTGTTGCTAGGGAGTGACATAGAAATCAGCCCTGGAAAAGATTCAAATTTTTAATTTACTACATCTGACATGCAGGATAAAATGGTAATGGCAGCTGTTTGGACATGTCTAACAAAGGTTTGATTTGGATGACATTGTGATTTTCTAACATCTATAGATGGTTTGAGATATATGTTATGTTTACTTATGACTGAATTTCACTCACTTGTGAAAATTAAAATGTATGTCTGACTATGGAAATATTCCGTGAGCAGATAAAAATATTTGCTTAATAAAATTAAGTTATTTGAAAAGTGACTCTTTTGTCAACACTTCATTTTTCCCCTCTTTTGCATATTATGTAACATATATTGCAGTACATCAGTAGCATTATTTAACAAATGCTTAAAAATGCCTTTTTATATGCACAATTTTTTATAATTTCATAAGAAACAACAGTAAAGTGTTCCTTTTGACCTCTTTTGATTCCAGTCATTTACTTTTCCTTTGAAATCACTAAATGCAAAGTTTTGTACACATATTTTTAATGTAAAGAAAATTAGGCATTGACTGTTACATCCTGCTGTGTTCTTTACTCAAAGTTTGTGAAGGCAAGTCTTGAACCTGTATCGGAACAAAAACATATAAGGTGTAAAGTTGTCTTTATTCCATGTATTGTAAATGTCAAGTTGAATTAAGACGAGCGCTCTTTCACATTATAGTGGACATCTTTCTGACTCAATATAGTGAAGAGAGCAATTGTGAAAAGTTTGGTACATACAGTGTGTGTCCTATAATCAACACTGTCAACAAGATAAGAGATAAAGCCATTACATAAAATCATGTAACACTATTTTTGTCACACTAGCTTCTAAGATATATTTTAAAGCATTAAAAATACACCAAAAAAAAACGTTAGTAAGTTTTTTCCTTGTCTTGTAAAAGGCCTCCATGTGGACTAATGCAGTGTGCAATATTGAACTAAGTACAGAATTTAAAAAAAAGAGATGAAATGGAATTTTGTGATGCTAAATTTTTGTGACCTAAAATTACTGGTAATGCAAAACTGCACAGAATTGATGCACTAAAATGCATGCTCCCTCATGAATTTGATACCTAAAGTGAGCCAATTTTTGGCTTTTTGCACCCACTCTTGTCTTCCTTACTTGTGCCAATGATGGACAATAAAGTTTATTATTATTATTATTATTATTATTATTATTATTATTATTATTATTATTATGATGATGATGATGATGTAAAAACTATTGTGTTGTCACTTACCAAAAAGAAAAATATGCATGTCTACATGTAATCTTTTCATTTCAGATGTCTCAGATGTCCACAGTAGTCTAAAAGGACAATAAAAGAAAGGAAAGCATCCAGTCCATATCCACATCATCCATTGTGTAGGTTCTATTTTCAAGCCTAGATCAATGACAATGAGCTTTTTAGGTCATATTCTCATTTTACAACAGTTTTCATCTTTTGTTTAAAAGGATGATAGAGTCTCCAACCTGTACATAATGCCGAGAGTTCTGAATTTTACACTGGAACTTATATCAACAGTAAAAAACATATTATTTGCTTTTATTGTATCTTGGTTTCGGGTTCCTGATAAAACCAAAAGGAAAAAGTGTTGAAGGTGAAATAGTATTGGTCACTGAGGTGGCAGTGGCATAGGACGTGAAATTTCTTTGCAGTTTTCTGATTTGGGTGCTACAGTTGTGGTGTGGGATATCAATCAAGACTGGTTACTAGGCACACAAAATTTGATTCAAGACTCCGGAGGCACTTGTTTCTCATACAGGTGTGATATTAGGTAAGTAAAATGATTTCTTCCTCAGTGCAATTGGTTGATCTGTTATAAATTGAGTTCAAGGCTCCTTGAAAAAATGAATAGATGTTTTAGCCAATGTTTGACTTTGAAAACTTAAGGACAGTGTAAGGGAGAGACCTCAAATTGCTTCAAAGCTCAAGAAAATTATACAGTATAGCCCATATTCCCCAAAAATATGTTTGACGAAAAAATAGAATCCTTAAATCAGAACAGAGCCCCAACCCAAATCATTTTTTGTATGCCTACGATATTTCCTGAAACACATATTCCACAAACTTATTTTCTAGTCCCATGCAGTTTGGGGAATACTGGCTGTACTGTATTGTGTAAAGAAAGAAAATTGTTGTTGATCATCTAGCAAAAATTCAAATATGATTACTGCCTATTGGAATGTGTACATGTCTCTTTAGTGGAATGGCACGTGTGGCCAGCCCTGTACTGCTTTATTGTTTATTTCATTGAAATTAACCTCATCTAGCATATGTGTGGTGATCTCAGTATGAATTAAGAGGAAACTGTGAGATGAAAGGTGGGTAAAAAGTAAAAGAGGAAAAAGGAAAAAAAGTAGGACCTGCCAGCAGCCCTCAACCGACCGCGCACTGCTTAATCAATATTGTCTTCTACAATTATTTTTACAAAGTTAGGCATGATTTAATCTTGTTTTTACACCTATTTTGTTGCATTGGCCTTATGGTGCACATATGCTGAAGCTCAGCTGAGAAATTACTGTTAAAGTTCTCTGAGGAGGCATCAATCAGCTTTTGACAGCAATGAGCATACCTTTCAAATATTATGATTATATGGCTTGATTTTTTATTTGGTTTGATTTGATTTACCCACATCCACAACTAAGGTGATCTCGGGGTTTGTGGTAGGATCCTTTTCAAATTTTGCCAGGACTGCCCTGTAAACAGCCAAGGGATCTTTAATGTGCACAGAGTGTTGTGATCTGCACAGGGGACCTCCTTTTTATCGTCCGTCTCCGACGGGACTAGGTGTCTATTCACCTACCTGGACCAGGGAGGTAGATTTTTGCTTGAAAACAATTGACAAAAATTTGTCAGTCTTCTGCGGGGGCTTGAACCCGCTACCTTTTGGTTGAGAGGCTGACACCTTGCCTCTGGACTACAGAGTCCCCTGATTATATGGCACAACTTAGAAAAGAAAATATCTCTACGATACTATTTGTGTGTATGTTTCTCCTTTCTTTTGCATCTGAGTTTCAAGTTTGTCAGCAATAGTTGTGTAAAAGGTGGTGATATGAAATTTATCTCTGGTATTCAGACGTGCATCTCCGTCATTTGGGCACCTTCTTTCTGATAGGTTTGCTAGTTGTAGTTGCCTTATTATCAACATATGGTAGCTTTTTCCTTGTATCTGCTTCATATCTTTCAAATGCATCGCGTGAAGTGGACATGTATTGGTCACGTATTGATACATACAAACCTGCACGTGTTTTAAATTTACATCCTCATTTTGTATAACTTGCAAAGTCTTATTCCAAAAATTCAACTTGAAAAACGAATTCACGCTCTTGCATCCTCTCTCTCTCTCTCTCTCTCTCTCTCTCTCTCTCTCTCTCTCTCTCTCTCTCTCCTCTCCCTCCTCCCTCCCTCCTCTCTCCCTCTCTCCCTCCCTCTCTCTCTCTCTCTCTCTCTCTCTCCCTCCCTCCCTGTCTCCCTCCATCCCTATCTCCCTCCATCTCTCTCTCTCTCTCTCTCTCTCTCTCTCTCCCTCCCTCCCTCCTCCCTCTCTCTCTCTCTCTCTCTCCCTCCCTCCCTCTCTCCTCCATCCCTATCTCCCTCCATCTCTCTCTCTCTCTCTCTCTCTCTCTCTCTCTCTCTCTCTCTTTATCTATCTCTATCTCTATCACTCACACGCACACACACACTCTTTCTCTCTCACCATGATATGCGAGCATAAACTGTTATTTCTTCTCCCCCGCCCCCCCCCACACCCTTTGACAAGTGTATGCACTGATATCGCTTTGTTTGATTGACCCCAGTGATTGTTGCCGTAACCAGCACTGTATGGCCAAACACATCTGTCGTCACACCGTGTCCCCAAATAGCAATGTTGTTTTCTATTTTTGATACCAGTACTTTGGATGACGCTGATAGAACAGCGCACACTACATATAACTCGTAGATCTAGTAAATCTGTCGTCCTATTTGCTATGCCATAAACCTCTTATGAAATATTGATACCTTCTTAGTCTTTTATCTGTTTCAGATCTAGATCTAGTAGCTGTTACATTCGTTACATCTTTCCTTTTCAAAATATATCAAACGGAGGCGCGCAGGCAATCGTCTAGCGTGACGAGTGCAGTCTTAACTAACGTCATTTATTGATCCAAATAAGCACTGTCATCGAAAGCATGTGAAAGCTGCGAGTTGCACCCAGGGACCCTTGGCAGGCTCACTGTCAATGTACACCATTTATCCCCACCAGGTCATTTAATTCAAAGTCCTTCTCGACTCTAGGAGCATACAGTACAGCAGCCTGTAAAGTGCTTCGTACTAACTCTGGCAAGACCTTCCCCTATCTATATCTGGGTTGTCATTCACATCTATGGCAAAGGGAGGAAAGTAGAGTGAAGTAGCTTTCCTAAGAATACAACGTTAATGTTCACCCGGGCCAGCCAAGTGTTTTGAACAAGTGCCTTCGTGAATACAAACTCGTTTAAAAAAATAGAGTCCTATCTTATCCTATCTTATCTTAAAATTTAAAATACCATTAACATTCAGGCTATAAATAATGAGCAATCAATGAATAATCTTCTCGTCATCAGCTTCCTTATCATATATCTTTACAAAGCATTCTCATGTTAATTGAATTTCTTTTCACTTTATGTATAATAATGACAGTAAAGACCTTGAAATGTGATTCCATTTTATGTCATAATTTTACTTTTCAGTCTTGTCATGGAATGTTGCTTGCTGAAACTTTACTCTAAGAAATGTATTTCTTTTCAGATGTGTGTTATGCTAAATTAACTCACATGTCTTTTTCAGATATCCGTGTATTATTCCGGATCTTGAACTCAATTCGACAGTGGCACGTATCATGCAAGCCATCCTGACTAATCAAACACATTTGTGTATTCCGCGAATGGTCTACGTCATGGCAACCCTTAAAACGTAGGTTTGGGAAAAAGCGAGGAAATGTTTTTAATCACATTTTACTTTAGATTCTGTTTACTGCCAAAAAGTTACAATCACAAGAAGGGTTCCCTTTCCTCAATATCTTATCTATTTCAGCTAAAATGTTATCTAAAAGATTGTAGTTTTATCTTGCAAAAAATGCAAAATCTGACATTAAAACAGAGCCAACCTTTCATTATGGTAATGGAATTTTGGTGATATACCTTTGAAGTGAGTGGTGTCGGTGGGGTGGCCAGGTGGTTTGGCTGCCGGACTTGGAAACATCATGAGGTTCCGGATTCGAATCTGGCAAAGCTAGGTCTGATGTTGTGTTCTTTGACAAAAAGACACTTAACGCACATCTTTCCCACTCAACCCAGGTGTACATTGGTGCAAGCACTAGCTTGGGAGTAAAAACCTGCGTCAGACTAGCATCCTATCCAGGAGGTGATTATTATTACCTGTTCGCTTGGCAAAAAGACATCGGGAACAGCTCCAGCTCTATTGACCATGATGGTCTTGAAGGAACTTTACTTAACTTTGAAATAACAATGAGATAACGAGAAAAAATTCAACATAAATTTGTATCATAAAAAAACACTTCAAATTAATGAAATAAACACTTTGATTTAAAACGTTTTCTCTTTCGATAGAATTTTGCCTTCATCAGCCCTGCTGGAAATCATACGTTTCATGAGAGCTGATTGTTTTATGGACAACTTCCTCGGACGCAACAAAGATATGTCCCCTGTGACAACAAGCAAGAAGAGTGATACAAATTGTATTCAATTCTGTTGGATTTATGCTTAATATTGTTGAATCGTCTTATTTCCTGAGTCATTTGTTGGTAAGTGCTGAAAGCATACTTCCACCAGTGATAAAAGAAATGCCATTTATTTTTTATCCAATTTCATTTTCAGTTTTAAAGGGCATTTAAATTATTGTTTTTTTTAGTACAAAGCCTACACAGTTATCGGAAATGCATTTACATGAACAAATGTTATTTTTAACAAAGGGGTTTACTTACCAGTTGTTGCAAAGTGCAGAAATCAAAGATTTACATTGAATCTACTGACAAATGTTGATTGAAAGAGTAAGCTTAGGAATATCAAGTAAGTGGACATCATATTCAAAACTTCTTTGAAATTTGATTACAAACACACTCATAAATGGAGACAGAGAGGTAGTTGAAAAATTTCCAAATATTATGCTTGAACCAAT
>JAXRKP010000326.1:187500-195000 GCA_037039925.1 Doris montereyensis | reverse complement strand
TGATGAACTCTCTCTCTGAACTCTCTCTCTCCCCCTCCCTCTCTCTCTCTCTCTTCTCTCTCTCTCTCTCTCTCTCTCTCTCTCTCTCTCTCTCTCTCTCTCTCTCTCTCTCTCTCTCTCTCTCTCTCTCTCTCTCTCTCTCTCTCTCTCTCTCTCTCTCTCTCTCTCTCTCTCTCTCTCTCTCCACGCCTGCCGGGCAGTTGGGAGGGGGTTACTGGTAGGTTCTATTTCTTTCCTTTTCTTTTCTCACTTATCATTCATTTGACTGTTTCCTCTTTATTCACACTGAGATCACTGCTATGGTGGATGTGGTTAATTTTAAATGAAACAAACTCACACCTTTTTCTTTCTTCTTTTGAATTCAACATCTGTCCCTGTCATAATAAATGTTTTCTAAAAAGCCCCCAAACTAACCATTGTTTGAAGGTTGGATGACGTTTTTCCTCTTGTTTCCACCAGAGAAAAAGTGGCATGATATAGTGAAACGCCTGTTAGTGTTTGCCATCATCAGTTTTAATGGGGTTCTTTCTCTCAATATTTATTCCTGTGCAGTTTTGTCACCTGACTGAAAGCGTTTTCATTTTATCGTAAAGCAAACATAACTTCGGATTCACAAATTCACTGACCTGCCACTGCCACAATCCGTCATGTAGTGTTCTAAAGTAAATACCATTAAATCTAAGCATGCTTTAGCTACCATATTGAGAAATATGTTAAAGTTTGATTGGATTTGATTTAATTTACCCACAACCACACCTAAGGTAATTTCAGGGTTTTCGATAGGATTTTTAATTTTGCCCTAACTGCCTTGCAAACAGCCAAGTGTATTCTTTAGCGTGCACAGAGTGTTGTAATCTGCACATTGCGGGATCTCATTTTTGTCGTCCGTCTCCGATGGGACTAGGTGTCGTTCCACCTACCTGTACCCGAGGGAGGGGGGGGTTGAGATATTTTGCTCGAATAAACTCGAGAAATGTTTCCAACCTTTGGCGGGGCTCGAACGCACTACTTTTGGTCGAGAGGCCGACACCTAGCCCCTGGATTACCGAGCCCCCCCTCCCCCATAGTCTGTCAAGAGTTCATCATGTAGTTTTCTATAGTAAATACATTTCTCTAAGCCAGATTTAGCTATCACTACATTGAGAAGTCTGTCAAGAGTTTCGACAAAGGTGAATGTGGGGTGGGGGGGGGTTGGTGTAGACCCAGACACTTAATCAATTATTAATTATATCCCAGATCTACGATGTACTGATACTTGAGGCCGAAGATGCATTGATGCTATGATCAGCAGGGTTGTCTTAGACCGAAAGGTCAGGATAATAGTTACTAGTTGGAGGTGGAGGAGTGTTGCTATTAAATTTACTAATTATAGCATCTTCCGGTGTCGAAGAGAGAAATCAACAGTGAATGATGATCAATGGTTCTTGGATTTTTGGAGGCATGTATTATAGATCTACGTAACACTCTAGAGACATGTACCATCTTTCAGTACAGTACAGCGGAGGGACTCGGTAGTCCAGAGGCAAGGTATTGGCCTCTCAACCCAAAATCCGTTGGTTCAAGCCCCGTCGACGGTTGAAACGTTTACCCGAGGGTTTTTTTCGAGCAAATCTACCCCCTGGTACAGGTAGATCTAGGTGGATCAACACATAATCACATCGGAGACGGACGATAAAAAAAGAATCTCCCTTGTGCACATCACAACATATACTTTGGCACCTTAAAGATCCCTAGCTGTTTTAGTTTTCCAGGCAATCTGGGAAAAATTTAAAAATCCTACCAAAAACCCTGAGATTACTTTAGTTGTGGATGCAGGTAAATCGTATCAAAATTTTTAAAAAATCACCCAGTTCAGTAGATAGATTATCATCAGTGTGTGGGTGGATTCAAGGACGGGAGATGTGAAAATGACGTAATTAAATGAAATGATAGAAGTCTCTAGGGTGGCGTCGGTGGCCGAGTGGTTAGGCTACTGGACTTAGGCTCATGAAGTCGTGGGTTCGAATCCTAACAAAGCTAGGCCCGACTTTGTTTCCCTTGGGACTTAACACACATTTTTGTCCACTCGGCCCAGGTGAAAATTATTTCAAGCACTAGCTTGCGAGTAAATACATGCGGCAGACCAGCGTCATGTCCAGGAGGTTATTATTATCACATGTTCTGCTTCACGCTATAGAAACCGAGATAAGCTCCGGCTCTATGGGTCATAACGACCTTGAAGGAACATTTTCTTTAGAAGTCACCAGTGATGGGCATTGCGACGACGAGGATTTCTTCATCGAAAGATGACGTAGGAGGTAAGACCACAGGATTGATGAGAGTGATGAAGCATCGAGCAATTTTGGTGAAAATATTGTCTACTGTTACTACAAAATCAATTACTGTCTGCCATTTCAGTCTGCACGGCACAGGCTTGCCTTGAGGTTTGGCCTTGAGGCATATGGCTTGAGGCGCCTTGAGGCCAACCTATGACAGCCTCAAGACAAGTGGGTTTTAACATGCGTGCACACACTTGATTCAAGTCTTAACCTCATGGTAAAATGGCGTCTACTAGTACTAACCAAGTAGACGTAGCTGAGGCAAGTCTAGGATTTTGTTGAAGAAGAAAAAAGAAAAGAAAGAAGCAATGGACATTCTGGTGTAAATAATGCATCTAACGTAGAAATAGACATTGTCATAATGAGCACACACTAATTTGGTGGACCATTCATTAGTTTATACAACTTTGGAGATATGCTTCAGTCTAGATGGAGGCCCCTCTATCATCAGTTGTCAGATTTGTAAACATGTTTTCCTTTGAAACTGCAATGTATTAACTCATGATAATCATGTTATGGTTCTCATTGTCTTCAGTTTTGCTTTCATTGATTTACAGTGTAGTGGTTTACAGTTTGTTAACGTTACGAATAAACAAAAAAGATACTTGCTTTTGGGGTTTGGGATAAATAAATGTAATTATCAACTTCGATAACGCGGTAAATCTAAATCTTATTTAGTGGAGAGGCATAACATTAAAATGTTTTTACCTCGTATCAATATAATATATAATGTTACATAATATATAATAATATGTATATATATATATATATATATATATATATATATATATATATATTATAATGATACGAAGTAATATATTTTTTGTAGTATTCACAACAAATTGGTTTACGTCCTGTTTACACAGAATGGACATTTTTTTTTTTGTAATCAAAAGTTATGTAGAATTTGAAAACGAAATTGAAACTGAAGTCTGATGAAGATGTACTTTCTTTTGTTGTACAAGTACAGGACTCTGCAGTTCAGAGCTAGGCAAGGTGTCGGCCTCTTACCTTAAAGGTAGTGGGATCGAGCCCCGCGAATGGTTGAACAATTTTCTCGAGTTTTTTCAATGAAAATCTACCCCCCCGGTCGAGGTAGGTATATCGACACCTAGTCTCATCGGAGACGGACGATACAAAGAAGTGCCGTGTGCAGACCACAACATTGTGTGCACGTTAAAGGCCCCTTGGCTGTTTACAGGGCAGTCCGGGCAAAGTTTAAAAATCCTAACGATAACCCTAAGATTGCCTTAGCTGTGGATGCGGGTAAATTAAATCAAATCAAATCATATCAAAACAGTACAAATTGTTGAACAATGAACATTCTTTCATCTAACCATACAAGAGGAGAAGTGAAAAAAGAGAATACATAGAAGAGGAGACCGAAAGCGGGGAGGAAGGAATTTTAAGTGAGGAGGAACCGCCCCCTCACCATCAACAACGATCACAACAGTAACAATAACAACACTGACAGCAACAACAACATCAAAACAAACCCAACGATGGTTAGGACACGGGCCTATCTCTCTTATGTTTGTGCTGTAACACTACATGCTACTGCTGTGCTGATTAAAAACAAGGTTCGATCTCAGATGAAGTTAATAACACTAAAATCGGCTTGATCTATTTTTGTCTTAAAACCATTTCATGATTCTTTTTAGACTGTTTGTTTCTCTCTGTAATTAAAATTTAATTAAAAAAAACTACAAAGTGTGTTGTTAGAATCAGAATTGATAATCAGAATTGATAATTCGCAAAAGGCATTTTGCCCATGAATGCGAATATAGTGTTACACTTCACAGTTCATGTTCACATTTTCACGTCCAAGCACACGTTTAAATTGGTCAACAGATAAGCTGTTGATGACTCTATTTGGCAGGGCATTCCACTCGCAGATGGTTTGAGGAAAAAGCTGTGTTTGTAAATGTTGGTCCGGGTATGTGGGTTGATGAATTTTTGCTCGTGATGATTTCTTGTTGAGCGAGTATATTCATTGTTGCGTTGAGAAAAATAAGTTGGGATTTTCACGGTTGATGTGTCTGTGTTTATTGCTTTGTAAATATGTATGAGGCGAGAGTGTTTTCGGCGGGTTTCCAGAGAAGACCAGTTAAGTTCCTGTAATGCTTGAGTCACGCATCCTTGTTCTCTTGACCAGCATTTTTTTACAACTCGCGCTGCCCGTCTCTGTACCTTTTCAATTTGGTCAATTTGGTATTGGTGGTGTGGATCCCATGCAGCACTAGCGTATTCTAGCGTCGGCCTAACAAGTGCTGTGTATGCCTGAGATTTAATTTGCATGGGGCATTGACGCAGGTTTCGGTGGATAAACCCAAGGCATCTATTTGCTTTTGATGTGATTTCATTTATATGATCATCCCATTGGAGTTTGTTGTTGAGACGGACTCCCAGATATGGTATGCTTTGAACGTGTTCCAGATGCTCGTTCATGAGGGTATAATCATATATGACTGGCTTTCGTTTTGGTGTAACGTTCATCACATAGCACTTTGATGGATGGAATTTCATATGCCACTCTTCAGTCCATTTTTCAAGGGTTGACAGATCTCTTTGAAGGTTTTCTGCACTGGCTTTGTTTGTTATTTCTCGAAACAACAGGCTGTCGTCCGCAAACAGTTTAAGATTTGTATCAGGGGACATATTTTTCCCAAGATCATTTATGAATATTAAAAAACAAAGAGGTCCAAGGACTGTGCCCTGGGGGACTCAGATAGGACATGACAAGGTTCGCTTGATTTTCCTTCTAGGATTACTCTTTGTGTCCTACCACGGAGCCAACTTTCAAACCACTTCAGGAGCTGTTGGTTGTTTGTTTCATTTTCGGATATAACGTTGGTGTTTCTTATTCCATAATTCTCTAGTTTTTGGAGGAGGCGTTGGTGGGGTACAGTGTCAAAAGCCTTACTAAAATCAAGGATTAGTAAGTCAACCTGTTTTTGTCATCTATTGATTTAGCTATCGACTCTAGTGTTGATATAAGTTGTGTTTCACAGGAATGGTGCTTACGGAATCCATATTGGTAGTCTACCAGTACGTTGTTTTCTTCCAGGTGGTTCATTATCGTGTGTGCTATGATATGCTCCATTACTTTGCAAGAAATTGAAGTTAGGGATACTGGGCGGTAGTTCGAAGCAATGTCACGTCTTCCTTTTTTATAAACAGCTGTGATGTTTGCTGTTTTCCAATCTACGACTGATTTTTCTGGCCTGAAAAACATACTGACTGAGTCAATTTCTTTTTGTCGTTCATGTTTTTTTTTAATTTTCTGTTGGTATGGTTTAACTTCGATTTCCCATTATGTTCCTTCCTCGCACGGATAACATGGGAAAGAACAGATATAATGATGTTCTGGCAGACGAAGAGTGTACACCACTAAACTATTTTGCTATCTAATGGCACAAAGCGACGCGGCACTTTTCAAATTCTGTCTTGGAACCAAATTCTAGACCCCTTGTGTTGAGCTCATAATGTTTGTGATGTCATGAGAAACTGAGGGCAAAAAATAAAAAAGTACACAAAGCCAATATTATTTTGTTCTGCATGTATTTACCTTGACGTTACATATTATTATGCCATGCATTATTGAAAAAACCCCAGCAATTCTTCAAATATCATATATATATATCATATATATATATATATATATATATATATATATATATATATATATATATATATATATATATATATATATTAATATTATATTATACATCACATACACACACACACATATATATATATATATATATATATATATATATATATATTTATATATATATTATTATATATAATAATATTATATTATACATCACATACACACACACACACACATATATATATATATATATATATATATATATATATATATATATATATATTTTATATTATATATATATATTTTATATTGTTACCTTATGGAAATATTATAAATTTTGGAGTTATTTGATATGGAGCAAATCTCACTCAAAATCGAATTTAAAACATTGATATGTGATAGTCATAAAACATAATGAAACACAAATTATAATTCTTTGTTGATCTTCAAAAGGCAAGTGCAATAATATATAACCATCTAGGAAAGGCATTTGTAGGTAAGCAAGAATTGTCAACAAAAACCAAAATGGCAGTATACAATACAGTTTATTGTCCTACTCTCCTCTATGGCAGCGACACCTGGACCTTAGACAGTAGAGAATATAGTAGAGTATAGGCAGCTGAAATGAAATATCTAAGAAGAGTAGTAAGAAAAACTAAAAGAGACAAAAATCAGAAATACAACAATAAGAGATCAAACCAAAGCAGATGGCATAAAAACTAAGATAGAAACAAATCAATTGAGATGGTTTGGCCATGTAAACAGAATGAATGACAATAGAATAGCTAAATCAGTATACATTGTTTAAGCTCAGGGTAAAAGACCAAAAGGCAGACCTCGGAAAAAGTGGGAAGAAGATATAAAAGAGGCATAGAAGCATAGAAATGTAATTTTTTTGGAAGGAAACAGAAACTGTCAGGACAGGGCATCATGGAGAAAGATTATCTCGGACATTTGAACCCATACATCGAAAGGTAGAATGGGAACTGATAAAGAAAGAAAAAAGAAAGTTGATCTTCTTGAAAGTCGATAATTAAGAAAGCCAAGTCTATTATAGAAGATCATACACATCCATTGTACCAAGAATTTAGATTGTCAGAAAGAAGCAATATATTTGTTATCTAAAAGAACAAAATAAGAAAGGATACAAACATTCATTTATTCCCTATGCAATAAGACTATTGCAAACTGAGCCCAGACGATGACAATGTTCCTCATATATCCACCTACATTCATATACACTTTTCTGTTATATTACATAGGATGTCTGACTGTGAATTTTGTTTGTAACGTGACAGTACAACTGTCTACGACCGAGTGACTTTTCCATTTTTCCAATCCCTCACTTACTCCACTTTGTATGCTGGTTGTGTAGGTTTAGATCGAATTTTATTTGTAGTTTTTTAACATTGTATCATGTGACCAAGTCAATTTTCTCATCTGAGATCAATAACATTATCTTATCTTATCTTATCTAATATTAAAGTAATATATATATATATATATATATATATATATATATATATAATATATAAATATATATATATATATATATATATATATATATAT